>BMAC01000001.1:4440467-4497210 GCA_014905375.1 Phtheirospermum japonicum | reverse complement strand
TCGAGTAGATGATTTCTATGGTATAGCGTACAACATTAATCCTTAAGACCCAGACCTCACCGTGACTTCACTAGAGGACAGGCTATGTTGTGACCTGTCTCTGTGTCTCTTTGGAGGCCAATCAAAAGGGGCAACGTTCACATAGTCGGGAATCTAGTGGGAAGTCTGTGCATGGTAGTAGGGGATTCGGACGCATGATAAGTCATGGATGTCCTGTGTGTTCTGATGGTTGATAAATCCTCGGAGTCTCTGGCCAGAGCTGATAGTGGGGTGTTTAGAGAAATGTGTTTCTCTAAGTCACACACGAACGGATTATCTTGAACCTAGAACACACACAGGACATCCATGACTTATCATGCGTCCGAATCCCCTACTACCATGCACAGACTTCCCACTAGATTCCCGACTATGTGAACGTTGCCCCTTTTGATTGGCCTCCAAAGAGACACAGAGACAGGTCACAACATAGCCTGTCCTCTAGTGAAGTCACGGTGAGGTCTGGGTCTTAAGGATTAATGTTGTACGCTATACCATAGAAATCATCTACTCGATGAGTGGGAACCACTTAGAGATTTCTAGGTGAGGGGGTTCAGTGAACTCATCTTATGAGCACCTACTTATGTATGTCGATGTCCAGACACCGTGACCAATGAGATGCGGTCCACATACACTAAGTACTAGTCTTAATGGGAAAGGCCTGTATCCTCATTATGGCGTAACCCTTTGACTAGGAACAAGTTCGACGAGTTACATTACGTGCTGGATTATCTCACGGTTCTGCTAGACCAATCCACCGTAATAAAGTAACTTCATCAGGACCATACCTATGCAACAAGCATGGGATAAAAGATATGGAATGCCAATATATATAAAAGATATTATTACGAATAAAAAACCGATTGTATTACAAGAGAATGGTCAGACCACAGCCACAAGTTGGCTTGTTGGTCACCTTATTCTAACAACTATTTCGTTGGCCCAATTGAAAAAAAGAGATAGGAATGTCAGATCTCGGAGCAGGGATAAATTTCTTGCCATATTCACTCTATCAAAATATTGATTGTCGGTGCTTATTTACTGTGCTTGTAATTGTATGATTTGAGTGTATACACGTCCCATGCAGAAAATACTTGAGTGCTTTTGAGCGGACTTATATATATTTTCCTTTGTGAGGATGCATGATTTTATTTTGAAGCGACGACGTAATAATAGTCAAGTGTTTGACGTTGCGGACTTGTATCTATATTTTCAAAATTACGTATGTAGCATAGCACGACTCTTTGTTTGAACTAATTTTCATTCTAGTTATACTTTGAAATTATCGTTTGTTCGAGGACGAAAAAACCAATAAAGCGTGGGGTAGTTGATTAGAGTAGATTTGTCCTTATTTTTATTAGCTTTTTAGTACGTTTTTCTATTTGTTTTTGGTATAAGTTGGGCGATTTAAGCATAATTCCGTATTTTTATAGTTCCGACTTATTTTAACCGTATTTTAATCGTAATTGATGCAAATAGGTGATATTTCATTATTTTCACCTTAAAGCTAAGTAACCGGAAGAGTTCAGCGCGTAATAGACGAAGTTCGATGTTCAAGAATAGGAGAACGAGCTTTCTGGCGAAACGAGTAGCGAAAGATCGAGAGACGGAGTCAGACGCTCTGTCGCGTCGACTGACGCGACCGTCGACGCTCCGTCCACGCGAGCCATGACCCGCGTCAGTCGACGCACTGTCGATGCTATGTTCTGAAGCATCGATTGAAGATGCGTCAATCGACGCAGCATTGACGCAACTTGCTGAAGCGTCGATTGAAGACGCGTCGACCGACGCAGCGTCGACGTAACTTGATGAAGCGCCTATCCATGACCGCGTCAGTCGACGCACCCGCTCAGCCGATGCGCACGCCCAGGCACCGACGCCGAGCACCAGCGCGCGTCAGTCGACGCACCGTAGACGCGACGGCCCAGAATTCGGATTTTAGGGTTTCTTGTGCGACAAGACTTGCAATATCTATATAAACCCTCTATATTTCGGATTTTCAAAGAGAGAGACACCAGAGACACGATCACCTAGGGTTACATAGCTTCCAATAACGATAAATCCATATCTCTTAATGAGATTCGAAGACGGAGATCAAGGATCGAAGAACAACGCGTCCAAAACATCGAATTTGAGTTCGGGACTCAATCTTCTCCTAAGATCAACATTCAAACTCCGGAATAGCTGGAACCTTTTTACTGCTTTCATTAGTTACAATAAGTACTCTAAACTCTTAGATAATTTCATAGTTAATTTCTTAGTTAATTTCGTTATTAATGCTAGACTAGTTTAATAAGCTTAATTGTTCTATGCTTGGATATTGGTTTAATTTAGTTTATTTATGCGAGTTGATTTATGCTTAGTTATTCGTTAATCTTATATTCTTATGATTCATTACTTAGTGGTAATTTCTTATGTTCATGCTCTTAGATTCGTTAATTAGATTTAATTTATGCTTGCGTATTATTGATAGTTTAATTATTGCTCGTAGCTGATAATTTAGTTAGAATAGTTAGTTTAATTAGTCTTAGTTTAATTATTGCTTTAGTTTATAAAGATCAACTCAATCTCTTTTAAAACCTCAATTGTACATGTATTTTATTCTAGTTCGTAATTTGAGAAAATCATCGAAAAGACCGAATAGTTGTTTCCTCGAGAGATACGACTCGAGTCAAACTTATCACCCTACAGTTACCTCGTACTCTTGTGAGCAAACTGACGTGTTTTAAATTAATTTATTAAAAAGGGGTGCATAAAAGTTTAGGATCAGTTGCTCAGAAGCGGGCTCGTTCTGGTAAGGGGGCAGTCCCCACAGGGTCCAGAATAGTTACCCCCAACTAGAGCTTCTTCATTGGCTCCTCTGTTCTGGACTGCTCGGGGGATGTGGCAGCCCACTTCGTCAAAGGGCACTGTCCTTCCGCTGACCGGCGAGTCCTGGAAAAGTGGATGGATGATGAGCTGATCGAGTCCTATTGTCTAGATGAGGCCAGGGTTACTTCCTAACTTATTCAATTCCCATCCATCCTCAGGCACCATCTCACTCCCTGCTCCTTTTCTTTCTCTCTCTCTCTCTTTTTTTAGGCTTCAATTTAGAGGGCTGTTCTGATAGCACGAGCTGAAGGCTCCCTGATGAATGCCAATATGGCCAGAGAACATTCGACCTTGAAAGAGAGGGAACAAAGGCTGGTGGCTCGCCTGAAGGAGAGGAATGCCGAGCTGAAAGAGACCCAAATAGAGCTGAAGGCGGCTCAAACTGAGCTAAGAGTGGTCCAAACCGAGCTTAAATAGTCCCAAGAATTAGTGGGGCGAGCCCGAGTAGAAGCGACTATCCAGATGGAGCTGGACAAGGAGATGGCAATGGAGGCTCGAGGGTCGAGCTGAAGGGGAGGCCAGGGGGCAAGCCAACTTCCTCAACTTAGATGAAGGGCAAAGGTTAATCTAGACAACCAGGGAGATGACCTGGAAAGCTTTCCTTGGTTCCATGGAGTTGTAAGACATCCTCCTTCCGGAAGCCCAGGTCTACTACCACCTTGGTCTGGATGCCCAAGAGAAGTGGTCTGCCGAGAACCTCTTTGTTCCTTTCAATCGCCTCATCCCTTTTCAGAGTCCTCCAGAGCCCACAAGCTTCACATATGTTGTAGAGGATGACTGACTCCATCAGCTCGGGCCCCAGGAGTTCGCTGCCCGCGTTCGTCAGACCTTCCTGAACTCCTCTCCCCCCCTGAATAGTCGCTGACCTTGGCCTTACCAGCGACTGTGCCTTCTCCGACCTTTGCCAACTTGGACGAGCTTAAAGGAAACACCCAGTTTGAGCGAGATTTCGGAGAGGTCGCCAGGGTGACCGAACAAGTTGGCGGAGAGCTGAACACTGCAGATTATGGAGCTTAGGGCCTTCCTCTGTTCATGACTGTACTTTGCTTTTATTAACTCATGGCCAGTATTTTTGAACAATGCTTTGTTTTATCTTATTTTGTCCGTTTGTATATAGGGTTTCCAGGAATTCAAGAAACCCTAATACCCTCTGTACTTTTCTTATCTATAAAATCCCTTTCTTCTCTGCATGTTTTCCATTATGGCTTCGCGTTCTTTCTCCGAAGATATCTATAATTTGAAAAAGAAAAACCTTGCTTTCTTTAATGAAAACTTTCATCTTTCCGAAGAAAATGCCCAACTGCGTGAAATTTTTTTCCAACTGCGCAAACTTCTAGAGAGAAAAAGGCAGAAGAAGCGCCATTACAAGCGTGAGTGGGAGGAGCTCCGCCAGCTCAACCGTCAACTCCAGGAGGGAAAATCTTATCTTCTTGAGTCAGTATGCCGACTGACCACCGCCGCCGGCGAGGCTCACTCTGCCACTGAATGAGCGGACAGGTATTGTCAACGCCTTCACGAGACTGAGCGTGAGCTGTGGCGCCTTCGCCGGGTTTTTGGCTTCTGATAAGAGGTCTTCTTCATCTCATCCATGATGTTTGCATGACTTGGCCTGGTGTATTTTTGTGATCTGTAATTTTCGCAAGCATTTTCTTTTCCTATGTAGTTGTAATCAAATATGTTGATTTAACAAAATTTTGCTATGTTTTTGAGTATTTTTTCTTGGCAGCTCTTGTGATACGCATTTTCTTGGCCAAACCAGGCTTGAATACTCATATCTTCATACCTTGGTTTGATGTTCTTAGGGTGCACCTTTACTGGTTAACTGCAAAGGCTCACATCCTTTACTGACGATCAGGCTAGGTTAGGGGCTCATGACCTTAATTTATAATCAAGTCGGGTCAGGGGTGTTCATCCCTTATCCAATCGGGGGTTAGAAATCTCCCTGACAATCAAATCAGGTCTTTCAGGGCATTCGCTCTTAGCCCGTCAGGGCTAGAAAATTTTCTAACGATCAGGTCAGGATTTTTGGGGCATATTCAGGTCGGGTCTTCGGGGCATCTGCCCTTAGCCAATCAGAGCTAGAAATTTTACTGACAATCAGGTCAGGTCTTCTGGGCATCCGCCCTTAGCCAATCAAGGTTAAGGTTTTTTTACTGACAATCAGGTCAGGTCTTCGGGGCATCAGCCCTTAGCCAATCAGGGCTAAATAATTTTACTAACAGTCAGGTCAGAAATTAGGGCTAAAAATCTTACTGGCTATCAGGTCAGGAATTCTGGGGCATCCGCCCTTAGCCAATCATGTCAAAATTTTTACTGACAATCAGGTCAGAAATTATGGGGCATCCTCCCTTAGCCAATCAGGGCCAGAGATTTTACTGACAATCAGGTCAGGGATTCTGGGGCATCCGCCCTTAGCCAATCAGGGCTAAAACTTTTACTGACAATCAGGTCAAGAATTTTGGGGGCATCCACCCTTAGCCAATCAGGGCTAGATTTTTCATTGAGTACCAGGACATGTTGCAATAAAACATGGATAAATGCAAACCACTATTTGTATAAATAATCATTATGTATTAATCTTACACTTAATACTTTCGTAAGTTCGTTACATTCCATGCTCGTGGTACCATAACTCCGTCTGTCTGCTCCAATTCATAAGCCCCTCCTGTGAGAACTTTCGTGACCTTATATGGTCTTTGCCAAGTAGCATATAGCTTCCCCTTAGTCCTCCCCAAGTCAGCCTGCGTAAGACCAGGTCTCCTATCTGAAAATACCTCTTTACTACTGATTTATTGTAGGTTGCCCTGATTCGTCCCTTCATGCGCTTCATCCTATCCTGATTCGTCTCCTATCTGCATATAACTTCGACTTGGCCATTTTCCTAAGGGTGGTAGACAGACGTGAAATGTTGGTCTATCTTCATCTTAGTGCACTAGGCCCGAATCCGAGCTCCTATGAACTACGTGCCATTATCTGACACCAAGATCCTTGGGACGCCAAACCGGCACACTATATTCTTCCATAGGAAACCCATTACTGCCTCCTCCGTAATCTTTGCTAAGGCTTCAACTTCCACCTATTTACTAAAATAATCAATGACCACAATCAGGAACTTCTTTTAGGCTAGGGATGTGGGGAAAGGTCCAACCAGGTCTATCCCCCACTTTGAAAAGGGGCATGGAGAGCTCATTGTCATGAGATCTTCTATAGGCCGATGTACTAGGGGGGAGTTCTTCTGGAACTTGTCGCATCTCCTGTCAAAGTCTTTTGCATCTCTTCTTAATCGTGGCCAAAAATAGCCATCTCTCATGATTTTGCTTGATAGGGTCCTAGCACCCATGTGGTTGTCGCAGCACCCCTCGTGAATTTCCTTGAGAATGTGGGCGCCCTCCTTCAGGCTTAAGCATCGCAAGAGAGGTTGTCCAAACCCTCTTCTGAACAGTTCTCCATTTATTAAGCAAAAACGGGACGATCTGGTTCTTACTTTCACTGCCACCTTCCTATCATCAGGTAACTCTCCTTTTTCCAGACATGCCATGATTGGGAAGTGCCAGTCCTTTTCTTCTTCTAGCGCATGTATGTCCTCTTCTCCAAATTCCCGATGCGCCATTAATAAGGTGATCACCCTTTCTTGGAAATCTGTTGCCGAGCTGGCTACCTTAGCCAGGTAATCTACTCGGCCGTTTTCATCTCTAGGAATTTGGTGGACGGTCAGGGAGTCCATGGTGTTGGCCAGTTCATGAAATTGAGCAAGATATTTTTGCATGTGCTCTTCCGTCGTTTCAAATTCTCCCCTTATTTGCTTATACACAAGTTGTGAGTCCACCCGTGCACATATCCGTTCTGGCCCCAACTCCTTTTCCATCTGAACTCCTCTCAACAGGGCCTCATACTCCGCTCCATTATTAGATAGGGGATAGTTCATCCGCACTGCATATTCTGTGGTCACACCTTCCGGGTCTATTAATACTATTACTGTGCCACAACCCAGGTTGCCTACCAAGCCGTCTATGTAGATCGTTGTTTTGCACATAATTGTGGTGTTTTTCTCGTGTTTTTAATTAGGATTTTATATTGTTTTTATTAGTTTTTGAGTCAATTAGTTAATTTTCTAGGTTATTTTTCTTATTTTCTTATTTTTCGTGTTTCTTTTTGATTTTATATTTAATATGGTTAAATGGGTTCAATTAATTTGAGATTTGTTGTAATTCTTGGGTTTTTATGTTTAAAAATAGGCCAAGGCATTGAGGACCAAAGTTCAAGTCAAGCCGTGCCAAGGCGAGCCAGAAGTTGTGCCAAGAGCAAGTTCAAAAATGGTCAAACATTCTGGAATACTAGCCAAGTCTCCCCAAGGCAAGCCATAAGTCACGCCAAGGCATGGCGTACGCCAAGTTTGACGCCAAAATCCGTGCCAGCACCGCCGACACTGGGTACGTTGCCGACACTAGGTTACCCAATGTTCGAGCGCAGCGCCCGGCAGCTCCTGCCCAGGCCCGTCGACAGCGCCCAGCGCCTGCGCTTGCCAAGGCCGGCGCCACACCACTCGCCAACATGCTCCCCAAGGCGCTTGCCAGCACTCGCCGAGGATGCCGCCAAACCCCAGCCCAGCGCCCAGCTCGCGCGCGCAGGCTCCAGGCCATGCCCACACCCAGCCGCCCAGACCTGCCGACCACATCGAGCCATGCGCGCTGATTGAAGAATTCTTAGCACTCTAAGAAATCTTCTTCGCAATAGTACGGAGTCGATTGTAGAGCGGTAAGCTTTCCCGAGTCGTATCTCTCGAGGATAGATATTATCGGCGGTCGGTGGTTTTAGTTACTCTCTTGTTAAACTAAATTAAACTAATCTAAACTAAGAAAGCATTAAGTCATTGAGTGGGTTCTGAGTTTTATGCTAAAACTTGAATTTAAAAGGAGACCTTAATTGAAAATGATTTAAATGAAAATAATGAAAATGAGGGTTTAGGGTGTTCGGTTCGTCTCCACGATCAATCGGTTTTTGCCGAGCACTTAATCCACGATTCGGGGTTGTCAATCCCAAATGTCGATCAAGTGTTGGGGTCGTCAATCAAAATTCTCAACAAGCTCCGACTAATGGTTCTAAACGAACTTAGACCCTAAACCCATAATCTCTAAACTAATTGCATCATATACGGATTAAAGCTTGCTTGAAAGTAATTAGTTAAAGTCTCATTAGTCAAACATAATTAACAACCTTAAATAACTTAACAACTACTAAACTAAATAAGCTTGTAAAATTAAAAGAGAAAGACATGGAGGGAAATTAAAAGCATTTGAAATTGAAGAAAGTCAAAGGCTTTGAAATAGGACGAGACAAATTATCAAAAGAGGAAAGTCTCATAGTTCTTTCAAAACCCAAAAGCTTGCTTAACTAAAAGAGGTAAAAAGCTTGAAGGTAGCATTAATGGAGTTTGCAAGAATAAGGAAGAACAACAAGCTAGAAAATTACCAAGAGGATTTAAAAGCAATGAACAACAAAACAACTAAAACCCAACAACATACTTTAAGCAATTTCAACAAAGCAAACACAACACAACAACATGAACAATTAATCAAGAACCAAGCATAATAATAAAGGGGAAGAAAACTACCAAATTGAATTGAACACCAAAGCTTCAAAACTAGAATACATCCACAAGAGCAAATCCAAGTCTTCAATACAACAAGGAGCAACAAGTATAGGAGATTGTCACCCTCTCCAACACTTGCCAACTAAAACTAACCTAACTAAACTAACTACTAAGCTAACTAAACTACATAAGCTAAGAATTAAGCTAGGGTTTTAAATTTCAAGAGAAAGGAAATGCTTGAAGGAGATGGAACTAGGTCCAAAACCACCAAGGAGAGTTGGATAAGGTTGGAGAAAGATGGGTCTATTTATACAAAAATGCAGGGGCAAATTGTCAAAATGGACTAAAATCACGAGTTGGACTGCGTCTCAGTCGATCGACTGAGGAAGGAGCCCAAAATTGCCGAACTCACTACCGAGCAGTCGATCTGGAGGGGTCCAGTCAATCGACTGGATCTTCAGCCGATTGACTGAGAGCCAGTCGATCGACTGGTACGGCTGCTTCGGCTCAGTTTTCTCGTTTCTGCTCTAAACGTCCGTCGGCTGTCGCTCCTCGTAAGCGCTGTGTTCCCTTGCTTGTCCGTTCCAATCCGAGTCGAGTGGGATGCCTCCAAACGTGCACGGGACCCGTTTGGTCATCCTACGGCCAAAAATACGAAAAAGGGTAAAAATGTACGGAAAACTACTAAAAACTGCACAAAAGTTATAAAAACCTAAAACTAACAAAATAGGCCAAAACGACTCCTAAAACCCGTAAACGCAAGCAAAACATACGCGAATGCGACACAAAAAGGTAACAAAAAAAGTGTACAAAAAAGTACAAATCACGCGCCCATGGCCGAGCCATACCGAACCACAATGAGCCAAAATGTGCCAATTGGCTAGCAAATGGTCTAGGAAGACCATTTTTGATCAAAATTGGTCAAACCCGGGAAATACAAGCCTTTTTAGCTAATTTGGCCCATTTAAAACTAGTATAAATAGGAGACTACTCTCTTTTTGTAAAGGATCACACCTCCTCCCAACCCAAGCTTGGGTTTGGGATAATTTTCTCTCTCTAGATTTAATTTTAAAGTTTTGCCTTGGGTTTGTAAGCCTAAAAGAATTCAAGTACTCCCTTGGATCTTTACTTTGTTGAAATTTAATTCAAGCTTGTTATTCTCTTTAATTCAAGTAAGCTTTCTTTTAATTTCATGCTTTGTTCTTCAATTTCGTGCATGTTATTCATATTATGCTTTTTGTCTTAGCTACTTGATTTCTTGTTAGATCTTGTGAATCGTCCATGGAATCTAGATGAGTGACACATCTAGATTATAGATCGAGTCCTTGATCATTTTTAACTTGAGTATTTCATGTGCTTTATTTTGATTTTTATTTTCATGCTTTGTTTCATGCTTAATCCTAGATATAGGCTTTGTTGCTTGTTAATTCTCGTCAAGTTTTAAACTTTGATGTCAATTTTCATTGCTCTTTCTATTCATGCATTCAATTTTTGTCAATTTGCATTATTCAAGTTTTTATGTGCATGCAAGCATGGTTGTACATTGAGCTTTCATGCTTGTAATTGGTGAAACATTACTTGTTCTTACTTAATTTTCATTGTTGCTTGCATTTTAAATTAAGGCACACGACTGAGGCATCCAACCTACTTGCAATTTCAATTTCCTAGTTTAGTTTTGTTAGTTTATTTGCTTTATTTTCATTTTCCTCTGACTTCTTCAAGCTACAAACACTTTGATTCGTCAATTGAATCGATTTCCGATAATATCAAGCCAAATGAACCTTTATTTTCAGAACCACTAAAAACTACACTTCAATCGTCCACTCTTTCTTCTCCTAGAAGAGATGTTCATCTCTTGAATAAAGTCAACCAACGCTTGGGCTTTTATCGCTGTCCGCGCCTCGAAACTGATATCGAACTCATTGAGCTCGATTATCCATTTCACCAAGCGTCCTAAGACCTCTGGTTTACCCATGATTGCTTTCAGAGGAAGATTGGTTCTGACCACTATTTTATGTGAAAGAAAATAAGGGTGGAGCTTGCGAGACATCCGACCAGAGCTAGCATGGCTCGTTCTATTTCCCCATACCGGAGCCTGGCATCATGTAACACCTGGCTTCAGTAATACACCGGCTTTTTCACCCTGTTTTATTCTCTAATTAGGACCGTACTCATAGCTTGCTTCCCTATAGATAAGTACAGAATCAAAGGATCTCCCTGGACCGGCTTGGTAAGCAATGACATGCTGACCAGATGTTCTTCCAACTTCTAAAATGCCTCCTGGCATTCCTCATCCCACTGAAATCGAGCCCTCTTTCATAAGGCTCGAAAGAATGGTAAGCTCTTATTTGCAGAGCGCGAGACAAACCTGCTCAGGGCCGCTATCCTCCCTACCAGACACTGCATTTCTTTGACATTTCTTGGAGGTTGCATGTCCATAATGGTTTTAACTTTCTCTGGATTGGCCTCTATTCCCCTTTCCGTGACCATATACCCAAGGAACTTTCCAGCTCTCACCCCAAATGCGCACTTCTTGGGATTGAGTTCATTTTGTATTTTCTTAAGGTATTGAAAGTTTCCTTTAGGTCATCAATGTGCGAAGCTGCCTTTGTGCTTTTAACCAGCATGTTGTCCACATATACTTCCATATTACGTCCGAGCTGGGTTTTGAACATTTTATCTACCAACCGTTGATATGTGGCGCCTGCGTTCTTGAGCCTAAATGGCATGACCACGTAGAAATAAGTCCCTCTTGGGGTTATGAAACTAACCTGTTTCCAATCTTCTTCGGCCAGCCTGATCTGGTGATATCCTTGCGAGGCTTCCATCATGCTTAGAAGTTCACAGCCTGATGTGGAATCCACCAGCTGGTCTATCCTCGGCAGCGGGTAGTGGTCCTTGGGACAGGCACGGTTGAGGTCTCTGAAATCTATGCACATTCACCAATCGTCCTGGGTCTTCGGTACCAACACTGCATTAGAGAGCCATTCTGGGAATTGTATTTCCTGAATATGCTTGGCTCGCAACAATTTTTCTACCCCTGTCTCAATAATGGCTTCCTTCTCAGGACCGAAGTTGCGCTTCATCTGTTTTACCACGGGGCTGATACTGAGGTGATGCTCAGCTATTTCCAAGTCTATCCCTACTTAATATTGGGGAGACCAGGCAAAGACATCTGCATTGTTTCTAAAAAATGCAACCAGCTCTACCAAAATATCTGGATTCAGAGTCGTTCCTACCCGCAGGACTCGACTGTCATTTCCTGGGATTACCTCTACTGACACCAGGTTTTCCTCCCGCTGAATAAGCTCTGGTCTGGCTTCCTCTGTCCTTGCCTTTTTGAATCGTCGGTCCTCGTCATTGCGCCGGACACTCTCCATATACATTTTCTGCGATGCATATTGGTCACCGCGGACTTCACCCACTCCATCCTGGGCAGGGAACTTCAGCTTCATGTGATATACAGAAATTACTGCTTGAAATTGACTTAAATATGGTCATCTCAGCATGGCGTTATATGAGGAGGGTGCGTCCACTACCAAGAAATGCACCGACCTGGTCTGCCTAAATGGGTCATCCCCCAGTTTAACCAAGAGGTTTACTGCTCCAAGCGGTCTCAGGTCTCCCTGGCAAAGCCTACCAATGAGGTCTTGACCTCTTCTAATTCCATACTTAGATTCAGCTTCCGAAAGCAATCATAAAACATAATATCTGCTGAGCTTCCTATGTCAACAAAGATCCGTCACACATTATAGTTAGCAACGGTGGCTATTACGACCAGGGCATCCATGTGTGGGGCTAGAATACCATTCTCATCCTCCGACTTGAAGCATATGTTCAGACTCAGTGCTAAGTGTCCAACTTCACGTTCTCTCCTAGTCAGGTCTCTCGCAGCCCGTACATAATTATTCTGGGTTCACTGGGAATGCTCGTCCCATTCTCCTCTTGTGATCATCATGATTTCACCTCGTACTTCCTGAGATTGGCTCTCCCTTTGTGTACTCATACGCCCATCATTTCGTCCCTATCTGGTCTGGTATTGGTCCATTTTATAGGAGTCAAATCTGAATCCATCCCCTTTTGCCCGTACAAACTCCTTGTGGTGTCCTACTTGCACCATTCGTTCTATCTCATCCTTCAAATGTGTGCACTCATTTGTGTCATGACCATATTCGTTGTGATATCGACAGAATCGGTCGGATTTTTCCTTTCTTGGTTTCTGGGAATTCGTTCTAGGCCACTCGAGATCGGGATGTCGCTCGATTGCCTGCAGAATTTCTCCTTGAGGTGAGGCCAGAGGTGTATACCTATCAAACCAAGGTTGACCTCCTACCAGATCAGTCCTGGGCTTCTTCATTGGGGTCCTATCTTCCTTTTCGGGTCGTTCCCTCCACTTCTCTCCATCGTCTTTTATCTTCAAGGCTTCTTCCAAGTGGATGTACTTTTCTGCTCTCTCCAAGAGCTCTCCAAATTTCAGTGCTGGCTTAACTACCAACGATTGGAAGAACTCCCCCTTCCTGAGCCCCTGAGCCAAGGCATTGACAAAGAGCTCCTCGGACGCTGATGGTACCTCCAGCTTGGCATCTATAAACCGCTTGATATATCTGCGCAGACTTTCACCTTCTTTTTGCTTCAAAATGAACAGTTCGAGCGGCATTTTTTGATATTTCCTGCAACTGGTGAACTGGTGCAAGAATGCAGAACTGAACTCATAAAAGTTGCTTATGAAACGGGGGGTAGTTGTCTAAACCAGAGCTGAACTGACTTCGTGAAGGTTGTGGGGAAGACCCGACACATGACCGCATCATAAAACTTGTGCAAGGTGGCTGCGATCTCGAACCGACTCAGATGATCCCACGGATCCGTTGTCCCATTGTAAGCCCATGGAACGGTAAGAAGTTGGTAGATCATCCCTCATAACCGCCTCCGTTAATGGAGTACTCCTCCGCATTTACCTTGCCACCGCACCTTCCATCTCCTGCTTCACTTCTCTTACCTCCCTTTGTAGATTTTGCATCTACTCGGTGAGATCTGGGTTGGCTCTGCTGGAAGTATCGCTATCGGAATTGAAAGAGTTGTCCTCCTTGTCCCCATTTGGAGCTCTAGTAGTTCTTGGGGTAGGCCGAGCTGGCTCCCCACCAGTTGGCGGAGTTGCTTTGAGGTTGGGTGGTGATCGCTCCGCAAACTTCTTCTCTACCGCCACCTCCACGGCCTTTCCGATAAGCTCGGATATCTGTCGCAGGAAGGCATCATCGATCGTTCCACCGTCTGCACGCGCTGGTGCTTCCTGAGGCGGTGGTGTGTTGCGCCTGGCCGCCGCTGATGGTCCTGCCGCCCCTGGAGTTCCTGTCGATGTGGCAGAGCTTGGCGTAACGCCCAACTCCACCACAAGATTTCGCCTGAGACCATCTGATGCCATGCTTCTTTCTCATGTCTTAGCTTTGTTTCACCTTCCACAGACGGAAATCTCGAACACTTGATCCTTTCCCTGAGAATATCCCGACCCGTTCCAATAGAAACATGTTAGAAAGGACCACCGGAGGGTTTTCCGGTGGAAACCTCTCCGATGTTTAATTTAGTTAAGCGGTTCGAGATCGGAATAATCAAAGTCAGAAGAAAAGGCTCAAAGTGTCATACCTTTCTCAGCCTTGGGGCTGAGATATTTATAGTTTTTGCCAAGTGGGGCCCTTCTGAAATCCCGGAAACATAACCCGCGAATCTTGGGCCGTTACTCGGGCCGACCTGCCCAAGAAGCTTCTTCCAAAAAGGGGCAGGTCAGCTCTGTCGCTAAGCTTTCCCAATTCCTGACTTGATCTTTCAAAACCTTATCTAAGGCTTCAGATCAGGTCAGGATAATTCTCATCGGGCTATCGGCTCATCCGCTGTTTCAATTTTCTTTCTCCAAGGCGTTAGTTCAGCTCGTCTCAACCAGGTCTACCCGAGCTATTTTGGCAACCTGCCATCAGATCAGGTCGCACCAGATATTAATAGGGGTTGAAAAGTATAATCATTTTGTTTAAACTTCCAATTTTACATGCCCACATGGTTTAAGAGAAATATACGAAGATGAAAGCAAAAGTAAATGCTGGACTAAGCAGCATCACTCTCAAAATTTTCTGGGCTATCATCCCATTATTTCTCATCTTTGATATCCACCTCCAGGATTTCCAAAAATAGAATATAATTAGAATGTTAGGCATTTATAAAGATACATTTTTTAAACGAAAAGTAGGAGTAATTTATAATGATACAATTATTTTTAAAAAAACACACAAAAAGTAGGAGTAATTAGAAGAACTAAGTTGGGGGCGGGGAGGGGAAAGCAATTAAAAAAAAATCCATTATTAATTACACATGGGTATACGTTGTACCGTACAACCAGAGATAAATATTTAATAAAACTAAAATGTACATTTTTGCGATTGATCGTACTATCGTAACGTATTCCTCTATATTATTAAAATTTGTACTTTCATCACATTGAGATTCATATTTATCATATTGCATATAATTAACATATATAAATATTCATTAAAATATTTATTGATATTTATCATAACAGAGATGAGTTTTTATCATAACGACTTGTGCACACACATATATACCTAATTATAAAACTTAGAATTAATAATAAATAAAGTATTTTTATTCATAAAAAATATTTAAATATCACACCTTATCCTAAAAGAATATTTAAAATCTTATTATTTATCAAGAATATTCACATCATCCAATTTTCTTTAATCTCGATTCATATCCTATGTACAAATTTTATTTATAAATACAACTCTACATTACCTAATTGCATACACATTTCCACTCTCATATATTCTAATCTTTCCACTTGTAATTCAACATCTATAGTTTTTTTTATCTAGATATGAACAAAAATCTCAACATGTCTAATTCATTTGATACGGATCATAGTCCGTCCTCGAGAAATTCTTGCTATCGGTGAAATATGTAAATTTCATGTGATTATCCGATGACTCAACTTCATGCCCAATTCCAAAATCTCTCCCGGTATGATAATTCACAAAACCTCACTTCTTTTCTATTC
The DNA here is from genome assembly GCA_014905375.1 of Phtheirospermum japonicum. Taxonomy (NCBI): domain Eukaryota; kingdom Viridiplantae; phylum Streptophyta; class Magnoliopsida; order Lamiales; family Orobanchaceae; genus Phtheirospermum; species Phtheirospermum japonicum. The sequence goes on along the minus strand of BMAC01000001.1, from coordinate 4,481,653 downwards.
TCTCATAATTTCCAGGAAACCCCCTACAACCAACCATAATATCAAACCAATACGATTTACCCTCAATATGCATAATGCATACTCATTTTTGAATGCATATGCACACCAACTCCCATTTGGTATGCATAATGATTATGCATTTCTGCCCCCAACAAGCCATTCTCACACCAACCCAGACCCATGATGATAGTTCTCAAGGTAACGTTACTCTGAGGTCAAGTGTTGGGGTTGACGACTTAGATAAAATTTATCTTGATTGTGACAAAGAACCTCCTACGCAACCTAAGGCTGGTCGCGGCAAGGAGGCAGCCTCTTCGTGATGGATAGATAAGGAGGATGTGTTGCTTTGCCAAGCTCATATAACTGTGAGTTGTGTCGGCTTAAATGAAGATCCCAAGGGGTTCTTTGGATCGCATTACGTAATACAACAACACGGATGCTACTAAGGAGAACTTTGTCCAGAGGATAGCGAAAGTGGTAAAGACTCATTTTTACGTATTCCATGCTGAATGTTTACTATACAACAACTCAATCAACAAGTTGAAGGAGAACCACATGAGCGGTTAAAATGATACCATTGCCCTTATAGATGCACCTTTGGAGTAGACTGATAATAGAACGAAAGACAACATCTTCAAATGGATTCGCTTCTAGAAAATCCTTAAATATGATCCCAAATTTCAAGTTGTAACTGCAGAAACAAGACGACGAAAGAAGTCTAGAACCTTTGAAACAGGTGATTACACTGATTGTTTTAGTATTGACTTTAATGTCGCTGAGGGTGACAGTAGTCGTCCAATTGGCCAGAAAGCAGCTAAGGCGAGAAAGAGAAAGGGAAAAAATGTGATTAACATAGATGTTGTGAATAAAATTTTGAAGAAATAAAAGGAATACATACTAAGCAATTTCAGGAAGTTCAAGAGACTCTATACACTGAAAATCTCAAAACTTATAGGAGTTTGATGATGGAAGATACATCAACAATGTTAGAAGACACTCTTGTAGCCTATGTGAAGCTGCTTGCAGTGTTGAAGAAGAAATTAGGTCTTTAGTTGTTTCTCTCGTCATTCTATTTTGCATTTTATATCTTGTGTTGTTCTTAATGATATATTTATTCTTATGTATATGTGTTTACTTTTAATTAAAAATGATTTTTGCATTTGGAAATGATTGTTACTACACAAGCAAACTTTACCACCACCTACACCTATGCGTAATAATAAAATGTTTTGACTCATCACTTACACATACACCTAAAGTGATTTAACCCAGGATTCGGGAGAGGACCAGCATGAAAAAATTGGTCTTAGGAGCTGCTCAATTAATTACCATTGGATCAAATTAACCTAATTTGGATGGTTTACGATTAAGATATTATATTGCCCACTTCTCATTATTTTTTCCCACCAAATACGGAAAATGCCCTAATATATTTCACTTCTTGCCTTCCCCAACCTGCTAACAAATTCCACCCCATTAAAAACGATTGGGTTGTAAAATTCGTGTGGTTGAAATCTTATTCCAATAAGATACGTTTGTCATCCTTTTTTTTTTCTAAATACTTCATTACTTTTTGGTGTGATTAATATAGTTAAATTATTAATATCCTTGAATTTTAATTTAAGATTGCACCTTTGCTGTTGTTATGCCATTTTCTTCCCATTACAACATGGATATTCCTCACGAAATTGACTCTTGTACGCCAAAAGTTGGCATGATGTTTGACTTATTGGATAATGCATTTGAGTTTTGGAAATCATATGGAGGGAAAGTTGGTTTTGGTGTGAGGAAAGAATATAACAACAGGAATAAGAATGGGACAATTATTTGTAGGATGCTTGTTTGCTATAAGCAAGGTTTTAAGAAATAGGGGGAGGTATGTATCGATGAATTCCATCACCGAGAAGACGTAAAATGTGGGTGAAAATGTAAGTTGAAGGTTGTGTTGGATAGAGAAAGCGGAAAATACGTTGTCTCGGTTTTTTTGAAGATCATAATCATGATTTGCGGCCTCCACAAACTGCACATGTGTTAAGATCTCAAAGAGAAATTACTATGACTCAGGCCTTAGCAATTGAGCAGGCTTGTGACTTAGGCCTGACTCTGAGGTTAACACAAGAATTAGTGAGTAGGGAAGCCGGTGGAAAGGCAAAGCTTGGTTTTTTAATTGAGGACCAGAAGACATATTTAAGATCATGAAGAAACTGAGACATGGCGCGGGGAGAATTAGGTAGCGTGTTGACATATTTTCAAAAACGAAATAAGTCAGATTCAGAATTTTCCTACGCTCTTCAGTTAGACAACGACGAACTAGTGACTAATATATTTTGGGTGGATGCCAAAATGGTTGTTGATTATGATGCATTTGGCTATGTCGTAACGTTTGATACAACATTTGGTACGAATAAAGAGTTTAGGCCTTTAGGAGTTTTTACCGGACTATATAATCATAGACAAATGGTTATTTTTGGAGCAGCGTTGTTATACGATGAGACGGAGGAATAATTTCAATGGTTATTCAAGACTTTTGTCAACACACATGATGGAAAGAGGCCTCAAACAATCTTCACAGACCAAGATGCGGCAATGATAATCGCATTAGAGATAATTTAGCCAACAGTGTACCATGGGTTTTGTGTGTGGCACCTCCAGCAAAATGAGATCAAGCATTTAATTTGTCTTATGAAAAAAAATTCTCCATTTTGGTCACAGTTCCAGAGATGCATGTTCAAGTATGAGGAGAAAGAAGAATTTGAACTTGAATGGCATAATTTAATTGATGAGTATTGTCTCTAAGACACTGCCTGGTTAAATAGAATGTATGGTTTGAAGAAAAAATGGGCACATGATTACATGAAAGAGACTTTCACACACGCAGTTGAGTGAAAGTTTAAATGGAGACTTGAAGGATCACTTGAAATTAGATATGAATATAGGAGATTTCTTCAAACATTTTGACAAGGTCATTGATCAAAAACGAGCGAACGAGTTGGTGGCCGTGTTTGAAATGATCCAAAAAGTCCCCTCTTTAGGGTACTCTCAATCTCCCATCCTCATACAAGCATCGCAAATGTATACTCTAATTCTTTTTTGATATTCTCAAAAAGGAGTACAATTATAATAAAAAAACGAGAATGCACATGAGTTTGTAGTCTCTCTTCATGGAAACCCAAAGAAAGATTATAAGGTGATGTGTGACCCTACTAATGAGGTGGCAAGTTGTAGTTGCATGCATTTTGAACATAAAGGAATGTTATGTTGTCATGTACTTGGATTTCTTAGTCGCCTACGTGTAATGGAGATGCCTAAAAAATTAATTTTGAATAGATTAACACGAGTCACAAGGGGAATTTTTTACCCATGGATGGATTGGCCATAGAAGAAGAAGAAGATGCTAAGAGTTGGGTGTGAAGGATTCAAACACAGCTGCTGGGGTTGACTGTTCGAACATCGATACATAAAGGCGTGCTAAGGTTAAAGAAAATAAAGAAGAAATTAGGATGATTCTAGATTCATTCATATCGGGAATTGTTTTACAAAATGGTGCTATGGAAGAAGTTTTGCCAAATCTTAAGGAAAATGCTCGAGGATTGAAAAAGAGAGACGGGCGAAGGGAAAAAAGTAGAATGAAGCTGTTGCACGAAACGCAAAAGAAAAGGCCTGCAAAATCGAGAAATTCAAATTTGGTAATTTATCAAATTTAGATAATTTATATGTTCACAATAAATCTGGATTTGTTTCTTTGACATTTTTTTTAACTAATAGACTTTTTTTTATATAATCTTTAAGGAATTGAACCTTCTAAAAGTCTTGACGAAAATCAAAATATTAGGTTTTAAACCTTAACTTGTAAACAATAGAAGAAGACTTTAGTCTCACCCTCACAACGTCATCGAATATTGCTGAGCCTCAGGTTTATTCAAATTTTTGCTACCCAATCGGGATGACCAACTTCGATCTTGGCGATAGTTCTCAAGTAAGTTGGTACACTTGTAATGTCTTTTTAGATACTTTCAATTTATTATTGGTTCTTAATAGGCTGCCGTTAACAAATATATTTGTTTTAATTATCTATTTTATAGGGTTGGTTGACTAATTTGCATTTTCACCCGTTACCCGACAAGAATACACCTTAGTTTACTATAATTTTAGTTCGATCTATCCGAGAATCGATTGGTGGATGAAGTCGAAACAGATTTTTTACTCCTCTATTCTCATTGAAATAGTATATACTTGATAAGAAATGTGTGCCGTGGGTTTTTGATTTCTAGATGAGTTTTGAGTTGGTTTGCCATTGAAGACGTATTTTTGAGTATTCTTTGTGATCTTGGGAGTGAGTTGTGTTTTGTGGATTACTATCATTATATGATCTCTTTGATAATGAAACAATGAAATAACTTTCTTATTAATAAGAGTATCATTTATCTTTTAGCATATTAATTTTGTAGGAACAATATTATTAACTTTTTTAGCTTCTAAACTAGAAAAAAAAGTGATTCTAAACTTTTAGATTATAAGTTTAAGTTCTCTATATGATGTTGGGGGTGGGATTTGTGTTTTGTGGATAATAGGGGGAGGTATGTGACCTTTTTAAAATGAAACAATGAATTAATATTTTTTATTCATAAGTGTATCATATAGATTTTAACTTATTAATTTTGTAGGAACAATATTATTAACTTATTTAGCTTCTAGACTTAAAAAAAAGTGATTCTAAACTCTTAGATTATAAGTTTACATTCTCTGTGTGATGTTGGGGGTGAGAGTTGTGTTTTGTGGATTACTATCATTATGTAACCTCTTTGATAATAAAATATTTATTATTTATCCAATGCTTGCGGCTGCTTAAGCTAAGCTGTCCTTTTGGTCATCCATTGTTTATTGTTTACAGGATTAACCACGCACTAAAATAGATAAGAGACTTTTTCTTTAGTTTTTTTCCTATTTTATCCCATTTTGGAAGCATATGGCTTATCAAGAGGCAAGAAATAAATATTCGGTTGAATTCTGAAGTAAAATCCATGAAGAAATCATAACACATACTATGCCCCCGGCTTCTTGATAGAAAATGACGGCTCCTTCAGAAAAATGAAGTTATTCTTGAATAAAAGTATCATTTAGCTTTTAGCTTATTAATTTTGTAGAAACAATATTAATAACTTTTTTAGCTTCTAAACTTCAAAAAAAGTGATTCTAAACTTTTAGATTATAAGTATAAGTTTGTGATGTTGGGGGTGAGAGTTGTGTTTTGTGGATTACTATCATTATGTTAACTCATGATAATGAAACAATGAAATATTCTTCTTATTAATAAGAGTATCATTTATCTTTTAGCATATTCATTTTATAGAAACAATATTATTACTTTTTAAGCTTGTAAACTTAAAAAAGGTGAAACTCTTAGATTATAAGTTCTTAAATCGCATTTTGTAAAATATAATTCATATAAGCTCTTGAAAATAATATTTATTTTTTGAACTTGTAGTTTCTAGGATTTAAAAAAAAAAAGTAATTTTTAATTTTTAGATCTTTATTCATTTTTCTTCTCATGAAAGTATTTGGAAACACTTTAAAAGTGATTCTCAACTTTTTGCTCATAAGTTTTCAAAATGTATTTGGTATTTTTTTTTAATAAAAGTTCATTAAAAACATCTTATAAGCTTTTTTTTCCTTTCATACAACTAAACACAAATATTATAGTTTATATTAAATAAAATAAAAATAGTTGGTTGGGCAACTTGCATGAATTAAGCAATTAAGAAATGAAAATGCAAAATAATACATGCATGAAGAAACTAAAGTAATAATGACCAATGGTAATTAATTGAGCAGCTTCTAGGACCAGCTTTTTTCATGCTGGTCCTTCCCCAAATCCTTTGACCCATCAGTTACACCCATACCTATTCACCCCTATAACTGTCACCACTTAATTCTACACCTACCTACCACCTCAACCATTTCCCCTATAAATACACCAATAACTATCCACAAACATACAATCAAAACATTTTCACCAAAGTATTTATCGTATTAATCTCCTGTTTCTTACACTACATATCCATAAAAACAAATGGCTAGTGATAATTTTGATCGAAGGGCTTTTTGTACCCTTGTTATATGATAATTCAGTCACCCAAGCACAAAATGCCTATATGCAAGAACAACTAAATATTTCAAGTGTGACTGAGTAGACTGGGATATCTACACGTTGGCGTAGAGGGGTTGTCTATCGAGACTATGGACATGTAGAGTTTAATCTTCATATATATTACTTTTCTAAGAACCGGTGTATCCTGCACACACTTTCCGACATAGATTTCGGATGTCACAACAAATATTCTTGCGTGTCATTGATAGTATAAAAGAGATAAAAATGTTCAAGCAGAGACGGAAAGAAGTCATTGGCATTGGAAACTTTTGACAAATGTTGCCCATTCTGGATAAATGTCATATGTTAAATAGTAGCCCTTTATATATTCTGTCCCATTGACCATAAAATAAACTTCAAGTACATGTTCCTATATGGTATCATTGCATAATGAAGACTCATTCAACACATTTGTGTCGTTCTGTGCATCAGAGAGGCCAAAGAAAACATGTAATATCCATAAGTCTTGTGAGGTTACAACTTTGAGTATTATAGTGAGAGCTCTTTATCACCTCTATTGTATGCACCCTGCCCACAACAGGACAATGTTTCCACTTCTAATGCATGCAATCAAAGCTCCCCAACAATTTCTTTAATGAAGATTTCAATTGGTGACTACTGACTTGATGCTCTCCCTATCTATCTGTCTCACATTGGATAGGAGTAACTCACAATTCTCACTTTTACATAAAATTCTTGCATCAGTCGTATTGTGAATTTTAGATATTAATATGGATTGAAAGTCATAATTATGTTGTTTAAATTTCCATGCCCACATGGTTAACAGAATTACATGAACACGAAAACAAAATTGAAGGTTGGACAATAAGCAACATCACTCTCAGAAATTTTCTGGGCTATCATCCAATTGTTTCTCATCTTCGATATCCACCTCCAAGATTTCCTAAAATATAATACAAATAGAATGTTAATTGTTTAGTAATTTATAATGATACATTTTTTTAAACAAAAAGCAGGAGAAAGAGCAACTTTAGCACAACTCCATCTCCCAATTCCTTTTCAATTCTCAACGTGCCATATCACCAAAATTCTCTCACCTACATTTTTTAATCTCATTTATCCTTACTCTCAAATGTCACATGTTCGTCATTAATTTTTATTTATACTTTATATATTTCAATATTACACGCGCGCGCGCGCGCACACACACACACACACACACACACACACACACACACATATATATATATATATATATATATTCTTGATTTTTCCAGTTATAATACTAATTTATGATTACTTCAAAATACGCAAAAAAAAAAAAAAAATACAACAATAAGGTGATTAAATAGAGCATTGTGTAATGTATTTATATTGATAAGATAAGGATTTTGATGAGATTATTTTGGATGATGTTGATATTTGGATAAATAATAAATTTTAATATTTTTTTGATAAGATGTGATATTTTATTTTATTATGAATTCCCACACACGCAAACAAAACAAAAGCAAAAAAAAAAAAAAAAAAGAAGATAAACCTCACACATAATAAAAGAAGCAAAAAAAAAACAACTTTGCAAAGGTGACTCCTCTGCCCACCCACTCTCGCCTCTGGCAAGTGCAAAGCATGCACTCTCCCTATTAGTCCTGGATGTCACCGTGCCGCCCCACCCCATCTTCTTTTTATATTTTTTAATCATATTCTCGCTTTATATTTTTCTCTTCCCCTCTATTGGATTATCACTCCCCTCCCCAAACCCAAATCCAAACCAACCCCTCATTAAAGATGGTCTAATTAGAAAAAACAATTCTCAAGTCTTCTTAGAGCATCTATAATGGAGAATTTAGATGTGGAGGGTGGGATGGGAGGATATAATGGGAAAGGGAAGGGTGGGGGAAATGGGAGGGGTTTTAGTGGCTGGAGGGGTAGGGAAAAAAAATGTAAAAAAGGGGGTGGGGTAGAACGGCACTGTGCAATGCATCATGAGGGAGAGTGGAGCTGCAAGGGGCCCGCCTCGGGAGTTGCCTAGCGATAGCTTTATGTTTTTTTCTTCTATTTTTCTACTGGCAAACACACACACACACACACACACACAGACACTCGTATATATAGATATTTAAAATAGACAATCACAAATTATACGCTTTGCAACCTAATTATTCTTCTATTTGTACTATAGGTGTTTATACGCTTTGCAACTTAATATTTTTTTGGTTGTCGATTGTAACCCGTACTACACAAGATTTGTTAAATTCAACCAACGACTCTTTTTCCATTCAAAAAATCACCAGGCTCACACACGTGTCATGCACGCGCCATTTTAGTGGGATTTCTAATAGAGTATCTGACGAAGGTAGCAAATAACAAATTCTGTATAGTGCAAGTTGTTATTTGTAACAAAAAATACTTTAGATTGCAGAGTGTAAAACCCATATAGTACATATTATAAAGAATTATTTTATTATATTTATAATATATATATGTATATAAGTATATATATTATATATATATAATGATTTATTAAATAAATATTTATAAGTTTTTCATAAGTTAGTGCATATTATTTATGTGTTTTTTTTAAAAACTTTTTAAGTATTACTTTTTTATTTATCATGTTATAATAATTAATTTTTTTATGTTTTTTTTTTCATATCATAAATAATTACTTAGAATATTTTCATAATTTCTTGACATATTTTTCTTATTTATTTTATATAATTCATTATTGTTTTTTTAAATTCAAAATTTATAACTAAGGATTCATAATCTAATTATAAATTAACATAATTTATTTATCTATATTTTAATAATTTCCCAATATTGTTTTAAAATATTTATTTTTTGTTTTTATGTTTTTTTTTATATTCCAGATTTTAAATAATCAATTAGAACTTATTTATAGAATTTTATTTATTTATTTAAACTAATTTTATGAATTTTATAAACTTATTGACGTGGTATTTTGAAAAAATAAATAACTTAATATATTATTATCAAAGACCAAAATATACAATCACAAATTATAAAGATTGTTTAAAATAAAAATCAGGGTACCATAAACTTATTCTCCTATTTCGGGAAAATAATTTTTTGCAACCTGTACTATATGCATTTTACACTTTACAATCTAAGGTATTTTTGTTTGCAAATAATAACTTGTACTATATGATATTTGTTATTTTCAACCTCCGTCTGATATTCCGTAAAAAAAAAAAAAAAAAGAGCAACCAAAATGGTGTGTGCGTGGGCCCGATGACTTTTTGTACGAAAAATGAGTTGAAGGTTGCATTTAACAAATTATGTGTAGTATGGGTTGCAACTGACAATAAAAATATTAGATTGCAAAGCGTAAAAAGGCTATAGTATATGTTGCCAAAAGATAATATTCCTTATATATCTCATCTTATCCAAAAGAAATATTTAAAATTTATTATACCCAATAACTCCACATCATTAAAAAGATATCAAAAAATCTTATGTCAATCCATATCCTACCTACAAACTTCATCTATAAATACAAATCCACATTACGTCATTACATACACCTCTCCACTTCCATATATTTTAATTAAATATTTTTTCTCTACTTATGAAAAAATTTCCAACATGTCCAATTCATCTGATACGGACGATAGTCTGTTCTCTAAAAATTCTCGCTATCGTCGAAAAATGCAAATTTCTCGTGATTATCCAATGACTGAACTTCATGCCCAGTTCCAAAATCTCCTCCGGTATGATAATTCACAAAATCTCACTTCTCTTCCATTCTCACAGAATATCCTAACCCACCCCCACCACCCCCACCACCCCCCCCCCCAATACTCTTCACCCTCAATATGGTATGGAAAATGCGTACTCATTTCCAAATGCATATGCATACCAACCCTCATACTGCATAATGCTTACGCATTTTCGCCCCAACAAGCAAGTTTCACACCAGCCCGAACCCCTAACGAAAGTTCATAGGGTGACGTTACTCCAAGGTTAAGTGTTGGGGTTGACGGCTTTAGATAAGATTTCTCTTGGTTGTGATAAAGAACCTCCGATGTAACCTAAGACTGGTCGCGGCAAAGAGGCAGCCAATGCTCGATGGAAAAACAAGGAGGGTGTGTTGCTTTGCCAAGCTCAGATCAGTATGAGTTGTGACCCTATTATTGGCGCAAACCAATATTCCAAGGTTTTTCTTGGATCGTATTAGAGATTAATACAACGCGGCTGTTAGTAAGGAAAACTTTGTCCACAAGATAGTGAAAGTGTAAAAACTCATTTTTATGTGTTGTATGTTGAATGTGTACTATTCAACGATTCAATTAATAAGTTGAAGTAGAATCACATGAGTGGTGAAAATGATGCCATCGTCTTACAAAATTCACTTTTGGAGTGGACTGATGTTGGAACAAAAAATAGCGGCTTTAGATGGATGTACTACCGGGAATTCCTTAAATACAGTCCCAAACTGCAAGCTATAACTGCGGAAGCAAGAGGACGAAAGAAGTTTAGAACCTCTGAAATGGGTGATCACACTAATAGTTCTATTACTGACTTTAATGTCAGGGAGGGTGACAGTAGCACATTTTTATGTGGTCTAATCGGACAAATAGCAGCTAAGGCGGGAAAGAGAGAGGTGGAAAATGTGATCAACATAGATGCTTATGAATCTCATTTTGAAGAAATAAAAGAAATAATGGAAAAGCAATTTCAGGAAGTTTAAGAAACTCTATGCATTGGAAATATCAAAACCTAAAGGAGTTTGACAATGAAAGATACATCGGCCATGTCAGAAGACACTTTCGTAGCCCAACTAAAACCGCTTGCGATGTTGAAGAAGATATTAAGTCTTTAGTTGTTTGTTCCATCGTTTTGTTTTGCATTTGATATTTTATCTTTAATGTAATTATCTTATTTCTTCTTATCTATGTGTATTTACTTTCAATTAAAAGTGAATTTTCTCATTTAGAATTGATTTTTTACTAAACGAGCAAGTTTTACCCTCTTACACCTACACGTAATAATAAAATGATTGAACCATTACTTACACCTACTCTTAACTACTTTTACACCTACACCTAAAGTGATTTGACTTATCACTTGCCCACACACCTATCCACCCCTACAACTACCACCACTTAATTCTACACCTACCCACCACCACATAAACAAATGACTAGTGATAATTCTGATCGAAGGGCTTTTGTATCCTTCTAAACCTTTTAAGTGATAATTCAGTCACCCAGGCAAAGAATCCCTAGATGCAAGAACAACTAAATACTTTATGTGCGGCCGAGAAAACTGAGAGCTCTACACGTCGGCATAAAGGGGTTATCAATCGAGACCGTGAAGACGGAGAGTCTAATCTTCATAGAGATTGCTTTGCCGAGAACTCAGTGTATCCTACACACACACTTTCAAACAGAGATTTCGAATGTCACGACAACTATTCCTGCGTGTTATTGAGGGCATAAAAGAAAGAAAGAAGTTCATGCAAAAATAGGAAAAATGTCTATTTTGGGCATTAAAACTTTTGAAAATGTTGCCTATTTTTAGTAAATGCCATATGTTAAATAGTAGCCATTTGTATATTATGTTCCGTTGACCGTATAATAAACTTCAGGTGCATGTTCGTGCATGGAATAGTTGAATAATGCAGAATTGTTCAACATATTTATGTCATTCCACGCACCGGAGAGTCCAAATAAAGCATGCCATATCCATAAGTCCTGTGAGGTAGCCACTTTGAGTATTATAGTGGAGCTCCTTGGTCACTGTAGGTGTATGCACCCTGCCACGCAACTGGATAATTCTTTCACTTCCAATGCATGCAGTCCAAGCTCCCTAATATGCTAGAAAATCCATGTTTCTCTTCATGTAACGCAAGTAATCGCACAACATCAGTGGGTTAGGTCTGCGTAGGTGTTGTGGGCCAAATACTATATACACAGCATGTCAAAACTGAATTAAGTACCGATTCGCCACATGTTCAGACATACAAAGGTACTCATCGATTTGGTCAGTGGGACTCCTATATATCAGTTGACGTATAGTTGTTGTATACTTTTCCAGTGCTAAAAACCCTTTCCTCCCTGTAGTATCCGCTGTTTGTAAAAAATTATGAATGATTTTTTATGCCCTCAACATGCAATAGTTGTCATGACTTCCAAAATCTTTGTCAAGAAGTGTGTGCAGCATACACTAGGTTCTCAACAAAGTAATCTTTATGAAGATCATAATCTTCATCTTCACGGTCTCGATTGACAACCCATCTACGCCGATGTATAGAGCACTTAGTCTAATTGGCCGCACGTAAAATATTTAGTTGTTCTTGCATTCAGGCATTTTGTGACTGGATGACTGAAATTTCACTTAACAAAAAAGGGTACGAAATGCCCCTTCGGTCAGAATTATCACAATCTATTTATTTTTGTGAATATGTAGTGTGAGAAATGAGAGAATAATATGAGAAATACTTTGAAGAAAATGTTTGGTTGTATGTTTGTGGAGATTGTTGGTGTGTTTGTAGGAGAAATGATTGAGGTGGCAGGTGTAGAATTGAGTGGTAGGTGTGGAACTAAGTAGTGATAGTTGTAGTGGTTGGTAGGTGTATAATTAAGTGGTGGTAGTTATAGGGGATGATAGGTGTGTGTGTGTGTGTGTGAGTGAGTGATGGGTCAAATCAATTTAGAGTTAGGTGTAAGAATATGTGTAAGTGAAAAATCATTTTATTATTACATATATGTATAGGTGGCGGGTAGGTGTAAGAGAGTAAAGTTTGCTTGTTTAGTAAGTAATCATTTCTAAATGATAAAATCACTTTTAACTGAAAGCAAACACACACAAGAAGAAACACAATAATTATGAATTTTAACATAAGATATAAAATGCAAAATAATATGACGGACCAATAACTAAAGACCTAATTTCTTTTTCAGCATCGCAAGCAGTTTCACATGGGTTATGAGAGTGTCTTTCTGACATGACCGATGTAATTTCCATCGTCAAACTATGTAGGGTTTGAGATCTTCAATGTATAGAGTTTTTCGAACTTCCTGAAATTATTTAGCTTGTGCTTCTTTTATTTCTTCAAAATACGATTCACAAGCATCCATGTTGATCACATTTTTCCCCTTTTTCTTTCTCACCTTGCTAATTTTTGGTCGATTAGACGGCACAGAAATGTGCTACTGTCACCCTCCACGACATTAAAGTCAATAGTAGAACTATTAGTGTGATCACCCAGTTTAGAGCTTCTAGACTTCTTTCATCCTCTTGCTTCCGCAGTTTAAGGACTTCCCCGCTCATTTTTGTTCCATCATCAGTCCACCCCAGAAGTGCATTTGTGAGAACGATGGTATCATTGTTACCTCTCTTGTGGTTCTACTTCAACTTATTGATTGAATTGTTAAATAGTAAACATTCGACATGGAACACATAAAATGGGTTTTTACCGCTTTCGCTATCCTGGATAAAGTTTTCCTAATAGTAGCCACGTTGTAGTAATCATTTATGGGATCTAAAAAAACCCTTAGAATATTGGTTTGCGTCAATAATAAGATCACAACTCACAGTTGTATGAGCTTGGCAATATACGTACCCTCCTTATTTGTCCATCACGCAGTGGCTTACCTCTTTGTCGTGACCAACCTTAGGTTGCGTAGGAGGTTTTTCGTTACTATCAATACAAATTTTGTTCAAGTTATCAACCCCAACACTCGACCTCGGAGTAACGTCACCTTGCGAACTACTGTCAAGGGTCCGAGTTGGTGTGAGACTAGCTTGTTAGGACGGATATGCGTAAGCGTTATGCATACCGTACTGGGGTTGGTATACATATGCATTGACATACCATATGTAGGGTGAAACGTGTTGATTTGTTATTGTGGTTGCTTGTAGAGGGTTTGTTTGAAACTCTGAGAAACGAAAGAGAAGTGATTTTTTTTTTTGTGAATTATCATAGTGGGGGAGATTTTGGAATTGGGCATGAAGTTGAGTCATTGGATAATCACGAGTAATTTGCATAGTTCGCCAATAGCAAGAATTTCTCTATGACGACTATCACATGTATCAGATGAATTAAACAGGGTAAAACTTTTATTCATATCTAGAGAAAGTTTTTAGATGTTGAATTACAATATGATTGAAGAGATTAGAATATATGAGAGTTGAGAGATATTTATAGATGAAATTTGTAAATAGAATATGAATTTAGATAAAATGTTTTGAATTTTTTTGGATGTGTGGAGATTTTGGATAAATAATAAAATTTTAAATATTTTATTTATTATAAATTTGACATTTTATAATTAGTTATATATGTGTGTGCGCGCAATTATTATACATGTGTGTGTCGGAGAGTGCGTGTGAAAAACTAGAAGAAAACAAAAAAAGTGGGTGCAAGGCGGATGATTTTAAAACTCACTCCCCGTTTATTAGAAATAAAAAATAAAAAATACATAAAGCTACTGCTGGGCAGCTTATGCAGGCGGCCCCTTGTAGCTCCACTCTCCTCCATGGCGCGTGCACTGCATGCGTCTGTATACCCCCACCTAGGGGTGGTAAATCGGTCGTGTCGGGCTCTTATCGGGCCGGTAAGATAAGGCATGACACGATAAGCATAGACACGAATACGACACGATAAACTTCTAAACCCGAACACGACACGATAAAACACGAAAAGCACGGCACGGCACGGCACGATAAGCAAAAATGCTGAAATTATTTAATCCGACCCGTTAAGTACATTAGGCCCGTTAATTAATAAAATACATGATATTCTTAATAAATATAATACATATTTATAAATTATCAATACAAGTGAAATACATTTAAAATTATAATATGACAAATGTACTAAATTAAAAATTACAAATACTAACAATGAGTAAATGAATATAAAAAGAGGAAATTAAAATATTATCGTGTCTTATCGTGTTTATCGGGTTAGCCCGTTATCAAACCGTTTCTTAACGTGCCAGCCCGATAAGGCCCAAACCCGATAAGGCTCAACCCAAACTTTATTTTTTTTTGTGCCGTGTGTTCGTATCGATCAATCGTGCCGTGCCTCATATTGCCACCCCTACCCCTTTTATTTCCTTCCCCTCCATCCCACTAAACCCCCTCCCTATTTATCGGCCCGGCCCATTTAAACTCCCACTGTAGATTCTCTTCTTTTATAAACCGGCCCCAGTTAAAACTGCAAATGCATCAATTGAAAATGCGTACCAACTTCAAAGAATAAATGTATTTTTCTTAATTGCGAAAAAGGAAATCTAAATTACACTCACATTCTCTCTCGAATTTATGTCACCAAGAAACTGTAGCTATTGACATATGAATTCAATAGCCTTCGAAGAAATATTGACGTTAATTAGTACTATTTTCTCATCAATCAATATCATTTGGTATTTTTAATGTTTTGCGACTCTTTGTGGATTTTATTTTTATTAGATTTTTTTTTGTGATAAATGAGTAATTTTGCAAGTTGAAATTGCAATCTAAGGGGTTGCGTATAATTTTTTTATAATAAACATAAAAGTGAGATTTTGTAGTAAGACCATCTTCAAGAGACTCTTTATAATGGTTCCTTGGTCACTATAATGAAATTTGCTCCAATAACTTTCTTTAGGGAACTCCTTAAATTTGGAGCTCCCTACATTTTTCTTCAAGCACTCTACATGTAGAGAGTCAAACATGACTCCCTATTATTATTATGGGATAAAGAGTATGAAATAATAGAGATAATTAATTTAGGGAGTGACAACGTGAAAATAGGAGACTTACAGGGATTCTTTGCTTCAAGTAATTCCCGAGTCGGGCCAACACCATTGAGCGTTCATGCCAAAACCGGCCGCTGAGTCTGATCTTCACATACGGTCCATCTAGCTCAGCAAGCTCTGCTTTTCCTGTCCAAACAACTTTTCCACATTAAAAGACACATTTTCTTATACGGACCCGAATTAACGCATCTAAATTGCAAAATCACCTGTTATGTTAACTGAAGCGTCAAATAGTTGTGCCAACTGCAAGGTTCAAACTCTAAGGTCATTCAATAAGTAATAGTCTTCATGATTGGGATAACTAAATGCATGATCTGCAAAAGTCTATTTGAAAATGGACTTTTCAATAGTAAAAGTTTAATAAATGCTTCAATTGTCTATTATTATAAAACCTCAATAATATTTAAAATTTCTAAGATAATTGAACCTCCTTTCTCTAATTAAATTGAATAAAAAGATAATTTTTGTAATTGATCTACTTGTAAAACAGAAGTAGACTTGCCTCTGTTCTAGCATCAGCTAAAACCTGCTCGATGTTATCCTCTGTTAAATCGAGCGGCACTGATGAGGATAATGTTGCAGCTGTAGATGGTGATCTCTGCCTTCGGTTTCTCAGCTGTGTTTTCATCATCTTTGTCGACGCTCCATTCTTTTTAATTAGCTTCAACGCGGCCGGTGCAGCAAAGAGCTTTGATGGCAAATGATATGAAGGAATGAGAGGCGATAGGCTGTGGTGGTGAGCATGGAGAAGCTTGAGTGGCATCGTTGGCCGGTTTCTGGTGTTTTGCTATCCAATATCTATTATGTCCAAGCGAGTGTGTGGTCAATAAGCAACACAAGTTGAGTTGTGCCAGATTGGTTGTGCTAAGTGTGAAGCTTGTCATCTAGGTCCTTTTATTATTATTATTTTAGTCAAAATTGCAAAATAGTCTCATTAACTTAAGGAACGGTAATTTAATATCACTAAATATACTTGTTGGCAAATTTACACAATAACTTAATAAAAGATAGCAATTTAACTTCAATTTCGTCGAAAAATAAAAGTTCGCCGGATTCTTTCAATTTCCGATAAAAAAAGTTGACATTGATCAATTTTTACAAAGTCAATGCTGATGTGAAGAAAATAATTAAAAAAAACTATTTAAAACTAGAAATTTGTTTTAAGAATCTTTTAAAATATAATATTTAAAAAGTATACCAAAAAAATATTATTAAACTATAAATTAAAACAAAACTTGAAAAATATTTTTAAAATCTATGTTTTATGAAATATTTAAAAAGAAAGTAATTAAAATATAATAAAATTTGGAAAATGGTTTTATAAAGTTTTTGAAATTATATTGAATATGCAAAGAAAATTTTAAAATATAAAATCAAAACAGAATATGGATAAATATCTATAAAGAAATTGAAGATATTTTTATATTTAAAAATATTTATAATAATTTCAGGCATTATAAAATAATATTCTAGATTTATCTTAAAACATTCTCTTTTCATATGCAAAACAATTTCTTCTATAAAATATTTTCTGGATGTTTTTAATTATGTATTTTAATATAATATTTTACATATTTCAAAAAAATAATAAAAAAATAGATTCTTATTAAGTATTTTTTTTCATATTTAATATTGATTTTATATATTTTTTATACATGCTTCAAATAATTCCAAATTTTATAATATATTTTCTAATATTTTTTAAATTTTATTTTTGAATAATCTTATTTTATATTTAAAATAGTTTAAGATTTTAAAAAATTTCCCTAAAATTTGTTTTAAATTTATATTTTAATAGTGTTTTTTGGAAATTTAAAATAATTTAAAATTTTATAATATATTTTCTATCTTTTTTTAGTTTATTAATTTAAGTAGTTTTATAAAAATAATTTAAAATATTAAAATAAATTTCTAATTTTGTAATAAAATTTTTAATTCTTGTTATTATTCTTTACCACATCAGCGTTGAGTTGGTCAAAATTGGTTCAAATCAACATTTTTTCGCCAGAAAATGAAAGAATTCGACGAACTTTTTTTTTCTTTCCGACAAAATTTGGGTTAAATTGCTCTTTTTTTGTAAGTTAATGAGTAAATTTGCTACCAAGTATTTTAGTGGTATTAAATTGCCACCACCCTTAAGTTACTGGGGCTATTTTATAATTTTGTTGTTATTTTATTAGTATACCATGTAGTCGGTGGGTCGACCGTAGAATATCTTAATATACATTTTATTTTACTATGTTCATTCTATATGCATAATATTAATATTAATTTTTTTTGTAATATTAAAATGTAAGAACACGAATATATGCACCTCATAATTTTATTTGTTCTCTTCAATAAAATAATATTTCATTAAAATACTAAAATTATTTCTCAAACCCTAAACAACAAAATACACATTGTTTTCAGCCCTCCAACCACTATCCCAGTCCTTGTCATTATCGCCGCCCATCACCGCCGCCGCCACCCATCACCATCACTATATATTTTTTTTTTTCGAAATTTATATAAAATAATTATATAATTGGTGTATAATTTAGGTATTATTATATAATTGGTATATAATTTAGGTATTACTATATAATTAGGGTATAATTTAGGGGTTATTTTTATAAACAGGACTTAGTTTATGTATTATTGTATAATTAGGATTCAATTTAGGGGTTTTGTATACTTAAGTTTTAATTGAGGTATTATTTTATAATTATCATTAATTTATGGGTTTTTGTATAATTAATATTTAATTTAGATAATATTTTATAATTATGGTATAATTTAGGGGTTATTTTATAATTAGGGTTAGTTTAGGTATTATCGTATAATTAGAGTTTAATTTAGGAGATTTTCTATAATTAGAGTTTGATTTAGGTATTATCGTTAATTTAGGGGATTTTGTATAATTAAGGTTTAATTTAAAAATTATTATATAATTAGTCTATAATTTAGGAGTTTTTTATAATTAAGGTTTCATTTAGATATTTTTGTTTAATTAAATTTTAATTTAGAGTTTTTATGTAATTAAGGTTTAGTTGAGGTATTATTGTATAATTGTTGTTAATTTGGGGAGTTTTTGAAAATTAGAGTTGAATTGTAAATATTTCATATTTGAAAAGTTTTATAGCCACCAACATGTAAAACCACAATGTTATTGGTTTTGAATGCCGTGGTGATCGACAAGTTGTGTTTAATTAATAATATGTTTTGATATACATGTTGTGCTTAGTTGGTGTTTTGATTGATTGGGGCTGACGTCGATGATGACGTGGTGTACGACGCCGGCCGGGAGGTTTTGTCTCCCTAATAACTGATTAATTTTATTTTCAAAATGTGATGTTGGTTTCAAATGCTGTGGTGATCGGCAAATGAATATTTTGTTTAATTTATATTTTATGTTATATGACCTGTAATTAATATATATATAAAATTCATCGGTGATGACGTGGTTTCAACCTTCGTCCACTTCGATTCCCGGAGGGGGAGGGGAATATTAAAAAAGAATAAGTGCTTTTTGCAATGGCATCATTACACTATTTTGATTGAGATTGAGATTAACTAATGCTTTTGTAGTTGCATTAATTATTACACTATTTGTTTGATTGATAGCTGCTTGGTGCAACTTATGCATGTAGTTGAGTTTACATATATGCCATTTGCTTTATTCAGCAGGCCCATTTAGCGTGTTGTACTCAAAAGTCACTATATATTGAAATAAAGCTGACGAGTGTTGAAACATCACATCACGGATTTCAAGAGCGTGATTTAACATCAATAAATATAAAGTTTTTATACACTGAAACACTTACCTTACACCCCTTTGGGACTTAGTATCAAATAAAAATTTGATACTAAATTCTGAACTGTCTACTTATTTGAATAGTTTGAGAAATGTGATTGTAATGTGATTATCTTACGGCGTATGCATTTTGTGGACTTTTGAATTTCGGTCTCCATCTCTCATTTGTTTTCGGATGCACTGCAATATATGTGTACTTAGAGAACTAAGTGGAGGTGCTGCCGAAAATTTTAGGTTCTCAAAATGCATAGTAAGATAATTTTATTACTGAACATCACATTCTTGAATGGGATAGGGCCCTTACCAAAATTCAATCATTTTCTATAGGCACACTCATAGCGCTCGATTATCTATAATTTGATCATCTATATTATTAATCACAATTAGAATATTATAAGATGAGTTCTGATCGTAGTTGGATGTCCAAACGGAGGGTAGACGGTTATCTGTCGAACGCGTTCGTGGAAGGGGTTGAAAGTTTCATACAATTTGCACTCACCCATGGAGCAATGAGGACGGAAAAAATTGAAGTGTCCTTGTAGTCATACTAAATGTAGGAATTGCAGTTACCACAATGTAAAGCGAGATCAAACTTCATCTCGTTAAAAATGGATTCGTACCAGATTACTACTTCTAGACATTCCATGTGAACCAAATCTTGATTGCACGCATTATGTCGACCCTGAGGTTCACATTGGAGGATCATCTTACGCCGCTCCTGAAGAACCCTCAAATACTTACATCAATATGGTTCACGATGCAGCCGGTCTGAACTTTGTATTGAGCCTTAATGTTGAAGAACCGCCTAATCCTGAGGCCCAGAAGTTCTACGATATGTTGAGTGTTGTAAATCAACCTTTATATCCCAAATGTGAGTAACATTCTCAGTTGTCTCTAGTTGCCCGTCTCATGAAACTGGAGGCCAGAAATCGCACGTCCGAGAAGTGCTATGATCAAGTACTGGATTTAATCAAAGAAGTTGTGTCGAAAGATGATCATATACCAAATGACTTCTACAAGAGCAAGAAGTTATCGAGGGGCATGGGCCTACCCGTCGAGAAGATCGATTGTTGCATCAACAATTGTATAATCTATTGGAGAGACGATTTTGATTTGACTAGTTGCCTTTTTTTTACAACCATCCTCGATTCAAACATTGTTGACGATGGTGTGATGCATCACCCGTCAGATTCAGAGGCCTGAAAACACTTCAATCAAACTCCTCCAGAGTTCTCCGCAGAAAGTCAGAATGTAAGATTGGGCCTTTGCACAGATGGTTTTTAACCTTTTGGTTGTTTCGAGACGCAATATTCCTCGTGGTCGGTGATGCTCACACCAAACAACTTGCCTCCATGTATGTGTATGAAAGAGAAATATATATTTTTGAGTGTTCTTGTTCCAGGCCTAAAAAACCCGAAGGATAAGTTAGATGTGTTTCTGCAACCTCTAATTACTGAGTTGAATCAGTTGTGGATGGTTGGTGCACCCTCGTATGATATTTCTAAATCGATATCTTAATAAATAATATATTTATTACTTTTCATCGTTATAGGCACAAGATCCGTTGAACAATGTCACCGAAAAGTACATTAAGAGTCTAGCAGTAGGTCCATCACGATGTATGACTACATATCATGGTTAGAAGATTAATGGATACAGATTTCACACAGTTGCATACGGATCAAATAGATCGACTTCGAGCACTGGCATCTGTATGAAATAAACAAACTACGGGGATAATGAGTATGATTACTATGGTCATCCCGTAAAAGTTGTTAGATTCGACTATACCGACTTACCTTACAAAAGCACACTCATATTCAATTGTGAGTGGTTTGGTCCAACTCCTGCAGGCACAAAGGTTTATCCTCAGTATAATCATGTCGATGTCAATTATAAGCGTAGATTCAATCTCTATGAGTCGTTTGTACTTGCTGCCCAAGCTGTTCAAGTTTACTGCTGCCCCATATCCAAGTTTAAAACGAGATAAGTTGAATTGGTTGGCAATGTGTAAAATTAAAGCGAGATCGACAAAAGATTTTATCGAGCCCATGATGCATAATCAATCATTTTAAGAGTAGCAGATAAAAATGCACAACTCAATACAATTGGAGGATGGAAATTTTCAATTACACATCAACCTTATTATCAATAAGTCGGATGAACTTGTCGATGAGGCGGAGGAGGAGACAGAAGATGAGTTTATAACCGATGATGAAGATACGGATGAAGATGAGTTTGATGATAACCTAGATAGTGAAAGTGTCAGTTCATGTTAATTATAAAACTGATACATACATATATAGTTGAAATTATATTAGATTGATTGAATTAGTAGTTGGTGGATAAAAATCTGAGTATATATGATGATGGATATACCTACGGGGCTCTAGAAAGAATCTCATCATTAATTACTTTATCCGATAGAGTTAAAGTGGTGTATCGGAAAAAGTAATTAATAATGAGATTCTTTCTAGAGCCCCGTAACTATATCCATCATCATATATACTCAGATTTTTCTCCTCCAACTACCAATTCAATCAATCTAATAAAAATCAATTATAGTAATTATCAGATGGATTGACATTTATTCCGGTTTAATTGTGCTTAAATTTTAATATTTTTTTAGATGAGAGGTAGAGGTCATGGGCGTTCTTCTCTAGGTCCATCTTCGGGCCGTGCTTCTCTTAGTTTATCATCATCATCTCATCGTCACTTAGACAATGAAGACGATAATACAATTGACTTATCGCCAGGGATTCCGCCGATCGTTCCATCCACCCCGTCCGATGTTAATACATCGAGAGGCCTCACGACACCACATCCTGGTATGATCGAGATCTATGTCATCCCCCCGAGGTAAGTAACTTTAATTTAATTTTTGTAAGTAATAAATTATTTATTCCAATATATTGCCCTAATAAACTCTATATTCTACCAGGATACGCAGTGACTCGACGGAGTTACCGACGATCCTTCGGCTGATCCACGAGGCTCGTGTACACCTCGATGGGTGGAAGTACAGCATATTCCCGATTCTCATCGTCAGTTCTGGTGGCCTGAGTTTTTGGTAATTAAACTAATATTATTTTCGAAAGTTATTATATATAGATTTTTATTAATCAAATTGTTTTGTTTTATTTTGCAGAGGCGTTGTTATTGGTACCTGAGTGTATATTATAAGGAGGTCGTACGGCGTAACTTCTACAGTTCTATGGACGCCTCGTCGCGCATTTGTCACCACGAGTTGAAAGCGAAGTGGAGAATGGAGGGGAGGGTGCCCGCGTGCGTCGGCGAGAAAATTTGGAGGAGATGGGTGGTGGAGTTCGAGTAGCCAGAGAACAAGAAGCAGTCTGAGCAGGCGAGTAGGAACAGGATAAACGAGCCCAGCGGACCTGGTACTGGGATAGCCAAGCACATGAGGGTCTTGGAATGCGATTGGTCATGCACGTCAGCTCGTAAGTAAAATTAAAATATATTTGTAAATTTAGTTCGTAAGTAATTAGTTCATAATTGATGATAAATTAAAAAATTACTTAAATATTGTATACAACGTGAGGATTTGGGTAGGGAACCCAATACATTCGAGCTTTTCTTATCTATGCACCACAGTCCCGACGACTATTTCATTGATCCTCAATCGCAACAGACTTTTGTAAGTATTTTCTTAGATGTAATTAATATAAATATATGTCTTTCATTTTTAATCCTTGTAACGATAAATTATACATCAATCAAATATTGCAGGAGGAGTATCAGAGATGTCTGAAGGAGGCTCGTGCTTTATCACCGGATCCTGCCTCCGTTGACGAGAACATGGTTTATCTACAGATCGTCAGGGTGAAGAAGGATCATCAGTTTGGCACGAGATGTTTGCGAACTCTTCTGGCTTCGAAAAGTTCCAGAGGCGGTACCTCCTCTATTTCTGATATCCGTGTCTTGGAACTCCAGACTTAGATGGACATTTTGAAAAGTCAGGTCGGGAGTCAGCTCGAGGCGAGCCAGCGGGCACATCAGGAGCAGCTCCAGACGAGCGAGCGTGCACATCAGGAGCGGCTCCAGGCGATGCTTGAGGAGCATGCATGTCAGCAGCTCCAGATGGAGGCGGCTCTCCGTGTCCAGGTGATGCAGGAAGTCGCCGCAGAGATGGCAGCGCGACGTCGGCGACCTTCCTCTGATACTCCAGCTGATGATGATAATTCTGGGGTAGTTGATTTAGGAACAAATAATATTCATGTTTGGTACTTTATTTAAACTTTATAATTATATAATATAATTGTTAATTCATTATATTTTATTTTTATATTTTTTTGAGAAATGCAAATTAGTTTTCGTATTGGATTATTGATTTGTGAAATAAATACAGGTAAAAATACCAAATAAAATAAAATTTAAAAATAAATTTATTTAAAAATGCTGACAGGACGGACCCGTCAACATCATTTGAACAATGCTGACGGGTGGAGCCTGTCAGCAAATGCTGACGAGCTACGACCCGTCAGCATTATTTAATTTTGCTGACGGGCGTTACCCGTTAGCATATGCCGACAGATTAACCTACCCGTCAGTATTTAAAATTATGATCAGGGGCTTTATTGATTGGATTGTGCTGACCGATGAATTAATCCCGTCAGCAAAACATTTAGTGATACCAAAAATACTAACGAGCGTGACCCGTCAACAAAAGACATGTTTTTTGTAGTGCCTCCTTCGAACTTGTACTTTTATACATATATGATTATATATTTAATCCTTGAAATTAATACTCAAATTCCTAAATTCCTATTACTAAGGACAGTTTGGTAAATTAATCCTTCTATTATATATCTTTATTTTCTTGCCTTCCATTTCCTGTGAAAGAAGTTTCGTGCATAATATATGGTGATTGTTTCATTTCTCATTTTTCCTACAAGGAGATTCCATGACATTGTACAATATATGGATTTAATGAAAAGAAACTTACAAAATTCCTAATATTATGAGAAAAAAAAATGTAATAATGAGAAATAAATAGTATAATAAATTAAGATTTTTAATTATCTTTCAAAATTGATAATTTGAAATAAATACTAGAATTTTGAATAAATTTATATTAACATGAATGTATTTTCAGTTTTCTTTTTCCAACACAAACTTAAGTACGATTTTCGATGCATATTTAGTACGAATTTGACGAAATTTGAGATATTAAATCATTTTTATTGCTGTTTGTTCGATGTAGTATTGCAATTGCGTTCTCGAGTCCTCTTGTTTCATAATATTGGAGGTTATTATAATTACATAAATAAGCAAATATACTGCTCTCTCCAAATCTCTGATACAGGTTTCGCATGTTTTTCCATTATTAATCCTAAACGAGACTTCACGAGGAACTGTATGATAAAATTCAAACCAAAACATAATAACCAATTAACAATTTTGACAAACAGGACTTAAACTGAGTATATAGCAATCAAATTAAGAGGGCACATTTAATGATATATAATTAACCTCCACAACCACCGCAGCCGCCGCAACACCCTCCCCCATCTCCGCAGCTACACCCTTGGGACTCACCGCCATACTCCGTGTGATCATTGCTGGCCCCAACCACCACAGCCGCAGCGGCACCTGCTCCCCACCATATTCCCATCCTTTAATCCGTTACCACCGGAAGACACGGCCACGGGCGGCGACACCGGTGGCGGATGGGGCTGAAGAGCATTGGCTCCTCCAGCTCCTCCACCTCCGCCACCGCAGCAACACCCTTGGGACGCATCGCCGTCGTTATCACCGACCGCAACCACCACAGCCGTAGCAGCCGTTGCGCCGACAACAGCACCTGCTCCCGCCAGGACCACCATATTTCCATCCTTCAAGCCGTCACCGCCGGACTTTCCACTCTTCTCATCATACCCCGAAGTCACCGGCTTCACCGGCGGCGGCGGCGATGGCTGGGCCCCAGGAGTTTTGGAGTTCGCAACAGCACGGTGATCATCAAAATCTCTTTCTTTGCGGCCTCTGGTGCGCACACAGCAAAACATTGTCTTTTAATTATAGGATGATTTTATTAATTGATTCGAAGAACAACCGCCAGCAATTCTATCTTATATAGATAGATGGAGACTACTAGTCTAGCTCTAGCGTTGACTGACTCAGCATGGCCAATTGGCCATTGACTAATTAATGTTTTGATTATGTCAAATAATTGTACGCAGATTAAATTAGCTGGTCTTCTTCTGAGTTTGCAACTCTTGTGTAACTTCGAATGAATGAAGGATTTGGTTGTCTTGACTCTTTCCAAAGGATATTATCCACTTGAGTTTTGGTTTTGAAGATCTTATCCATTTGGATACCACATTAAATCATCGAAGAATATTTAGTAATATATTGGTTGTAGGAGTATGGTAAGAGAAATACAAAATAGTAGTAGCATTTGCTAATTTTCCCAAGATATTTTACTCGTCAAGTATGCAATATATTTATTTGCTAGAAAAAAAGGCCAATTGATTGTTAAGCTACACTAGACGTGATTGTATCCCACGTGATAGAATTAATCGCACAGGCACATTTCTTTCCAATCTGTGTCACTCTTTCTTATAATGCTACTTTTTCCCATTCTGTGAGAAATCTTGAATGCCCTCCAAAAGGGAATATATCGAATTTCCTACACAGTTGAAATTTCAGTGGTAGTATCCAAAATTTCATACCACTGAAAGTGATATTTTTTTAATTTGGGTAAAACTTCAGGGTCAGTATATTTCATACCGCTTGTAGCGATACTCTAATTAAATTGGGTATTGACCTTGAAATTTTACCTTACTTTGAGTATGAAATTTGATATTTCTCCTTCCAAAATGTACATATCTAACCAAATATGATATGAGGGGCAATTGATATTTACACGTTATCGCTACTTATAAAACTTCACAAACAAAAATTTGAACAATGTTGTAGATAAACTAAGTTTTTAATACACTTTCCCAAACAAAATATGACTCTTTTTTCTAACATTTTAATTTTTATTTTTTTTTTTGTCTTTTGTTCAAGTTTACTAATTCAAAAAAAAAATAAAAAAATTGAACAATACTAGCTTTATCACTCTGTGAGTTATTATATCCCATCACATTACCCAAACGTGCCCCAATTATATCAACCTCAATGTTTGTCTGGTCGAGCGAATTTGAGAAATGAATAGCTTAGTCACAACTGATCGACTACTTTTATATATTACTTAGTAGTTAACCTGTACGATGCACGGAGCGAATTGAAATGGATAGTATAAATTCATTTGATATAAGTATAATATTATTGATTTATTAATATGATATAATAACCTAAAAATACTCTCAAGTCACGATTACTGGTCAACACAAGCAAATTTAAAACAAAGAGCGTGAATATACGCAACTCGTTTATTTATTAGTTCACCCCACTAAAAGTGTTATCACAAAAATGTCAATATTATTCTTAAACCCTACACCCTCAAATACTTCATCTCATTCAACTCTTCACCACCACTCCAACCGTCGCCCATCACCGCCGCCACTTCCATGGCCGCCGTCTATTGAAGCACATAAAGAAAATACGCACACATAAATATGCTACCGCCGCCGTGCCATTGAAGAAAGAAAAAGAAAAAAAGTGCATTGAAAAAAAAGTCGTTCGAACCAGACTTTTGAACACAAAATATATGTTCAAAAAGTCGATTTGTACACAAAATATAACTGCGAAAAATTGATTCATACACAAAACACATGTTCGAAAAAATGATCTAAACGTCCCCTTTAAGGCTAAAAAGGGGTTGTTCGAAAATTTTCTCCAACAACGTTGTATTGTTCGATCAAAAAGTTCAAACACATGACATATGCTCGAGAAACCAGAGACGAATACCCCTATTTTGCATCTGTCTGTTACCCTTTATCGCCCATATCCATCACTTACCTTTCACCACCCATCACCGTCTTTTCTTCTTCTTGTTCGACGGTGGTAGCGACATTGTGATTAGGGCTGCAAACGAATCGAGTCGAGTCGAGCATTCACGATTTCAAGCCAGGATTGACTATTTTTTATTTGTGCTCGAGCTCAAGCTCGACGAGCTCGAAAGATTGCTGCTTGAGCTCGACTCGACAAGGAAATGAGCATGCTCGAGCTCGGCTTGAGATCGACTCGACAATGCTCGGATCGACAAAAGCTCGAGCTTGGCTCGAGTTTTTTAGTTTTAAATCTAATAAAACTATGGTATTTTTGTAATTAATACTATTAAATAAGGGTATTTTAGTAAATTCACACGTAATCGAGCAGCTCGTCGAGCTCGCGAGCTTATTAGTGACGTGCTCGAGCTCGACTCGAGCTGCTCAAGCTCGACTCGAGCTGCTCAAGCTCGACTCGAGATCGAGTTTGACCAAGCTCAAGTCGAGCTTTGACTCGAGCTGCTCGCGAGCGCTCGTGAGCCGCTCGACTCGTTTGCAGCCCTAGTTGTGATGAGCGATGATAATGGCAGATTTGGAGTGGTGGTGAAGGGTTGGATAAGATGATGTGTTTGGGGGTGTGTTATTATTATTATTATTATTATTATTATTTGGGGGGTTGGGGGTGGTGGAGGGGTAATTTTAGCATTTTTGTTGATTTTTTCTTGATGGGTGAACTCATAAATAGATGGAGTGCGTATATCCGCGCCCTAAAACAAATTAAAGGTAAATAACTCCAGGTTTATATATTATAAAACAACTTTTTGCAGACTACATCATACGTCAAATTATATTTTATCATCACATGACAATAGTTTCAAACTCTCCCATTTAGTTAGTCGCGAAACAATCATATTAGTCACTTTTAACAAATCATTGAGTCCATCTCCTTGTTTAGTCTTTGTATTCGAAGACAAAGTGAAGATCTTATACTCCCTCCGGTTCGATTTATATGTCGTTTGAAACTTAAGCACACTTATTAAGAAAGGTATAAAAAAAAACTAATTTGTCCATATTAATGTTCCCCTCCCACCTCATAACTTTTTCCGTCTCACCTCATGATTTTTTGTCTTTTCATTCTTCACAGGCGCAACTTTCTTTAAAAAAAAATAATACATCCAAACTTCTCATCTTCCTATTTAAATTGAAGCACAAATAACAATCTTCCCAATTTTCAAATTTGGAGCCAACAAAACTAAAGTTAAAATTTCATCCAAAACTTCATGATTTTTTTTTCTGATTTTTGTTGCTCTACTTCATGGTGTTGTAATTTTGTTGAAATATTTTTTTTCTTAATACCATATAAATATACATGCGCCTCCATATGTCAAAACAAAAAGAGGAAAAATCTTATCTTCTCCAAGAAAAATGGCGGCAGATGTAACATGGACAAGGGGAAGTGGAAGCGATTGATAAAATAAAGCTTATTCATAATGATTAGACAGAGAGAGTTTTATGGGATAGGGGTATTTGCGGAAGAAAAACAAAATCTTTAACTAAAACGTCAATTAATTGAAACAAGTCCTAGACACTAAAATGACATATAAATCGAACCAGAGGGAGTAATAAATTTATACTTTTCTAATTATCGGTATTTGTTGTACTTTTTTGTCAACATGTACCCCAAAGTTTATCATTAGATTATGTTATAATTCAATCACATCAATCTGTTTTGAGTACAAGTTAAGAACAACTGAATAATCTACTTCTACTTTAGTCGTACTTCGTAGTACGTTTTAATTTAGATATAATTTATATCAACATAATTATACAATTATCAAATAAACCTTTAACCAATGAAAATATAATACTTGTAGTACAAAATTGAAAAAGAATATAAAATCAACTAAATAAATATAAAAAATTGTATTTAGATTATAAATATATATTAACTAAATTAAAATCAAAAAATCCACAAAACCCATATATATTATAAACAATATAAAATAAATCATAAAATATTTTAAAATTAGAGTAAAATATTATGAATTCTAAATAATTATTTAATAATAATAATAATAAAATAATATAAATAATAAAATAAATCATAAAAGAATATGAAATATGTTAAATATATATAATAAATATATTTTATATGCAAATATTTATCAAATAATTTAAGAATAAAAAAAATTACGAAGATAGTAATAGTTTAAATAATATAAAATAAATTTTATTTCACAATAATTCTATAGAATAAAATAAAAAATAATTAAAATCCTAAATAATCATTTACTAAATCCTAAAAGTAACAAAATACACTTAAAATGCTGAAAATAATAAAATAATCAGAAAAATATGAATCTAGTTAGATAAATAAAACATATATATTTTAATTCTAAATGGCTCTTAATAATTACTAAAATAAAATAAAATATAAATATAAATATTATAATATAATATAATAATATAAATATGAAATTATTTTATAATCAAATAAAATTTAAATAAAATTATCATTAATTTCTAAATATTTATTTTAAAGATGTTGAAAGAATAAATTGGCGATAGTGATAAAGTAAATCAAATAAATATATAAAAGTTAATTTTTTATAGTTTTTTATCTATTGAAAGTTGATAATAAAACAATAACAAAGATCAAGAAGTTATAATATATAATGAAAAAAATCTTAGAATATTTTAAAACATAAAGTAATATACTTAATTAATGTTGTATCATAAGAAATTATCTCCTAAATCTAGAAAATAAAAAAAATATAAATCTTGTAAAAATATATAAAATACTACAAAAACGAAAAAAGAAATACCAAATAAATTAGGCATTGTATTGAAATTTTAATTGAGGGCCTTTGTATTCTATCTTATTATAGTTATTTTTTTAAATCAGCCCGATAATTAACTTGGGATAGCCAGTGATTAATTTATCCACCAAGTCATCGATTCAGTTGATAAACCTGATAAATAAATTAAAATTTATATATAGATCTAAGTTATACGAAAGTAATTATATAATCAAAAGTAATAAATTATTTATGTGTGGATTTCTAACGTTAAATATTTAAAGCCATAGTAATTGGTCACAAATTATTAATATAAAAATATTCATAAATAATTATTTAGTTAACATTTTTAAAATAATGTATTGAATTCGTTATATTATGCGATTATATAATCATTTTTTTTTGTTCTACCTACATATAATTTTGATTTCAAATCTTAATCAAATAATTGTATAAAATTATTTACCTTTCACTTATGTTCATAATATAATTTTTAAAATTTTTTAGGAAAACGAACACAAAAAGAAAAAAAGGTGTCATTGTCAAGTTTGTGACACGTTTAGGGTCAAAGTTTGGGTCATCCGAGTTTTACTTGAGTCACATATACAAAATTGAAAGATATGACGCTATTAGACTTGTCCTCGTATCAACTGGTCTGGTCAACAAATAAAATTTTGAAAGAAAAAACAAGTTCTTGTTACCGATTATAAGTTTTTTTTTTCTTCGTTGCATCAATTTTTTGGTTGTACTCATACTATCTTTTTTTTTTTTTAGTTAACAAGTTATTAAATAGTTATTTAAAATCAAATTATAAATTTTTTTATTTTGTTATTCATTTTAATTCTCTCCAATTTTGTATATATTATATTATATTTCTTGTAATTTTTGATTTTTTTATTTTATGTTTAGTTAATAATTTTCTATAATTTAATGGTACTTTTTTGTAGCTATGAATTCATATTTAATTTTATAATATTAGCAACTTTTTGGTTTGTTTCTATTTTTTTGTATTTATTAAATAAATATTTTAATTTAATTATAAGTTCTTATATTTTATTTATAATAAAAAAAAGTTTATTTGATATCATTTGACATATTTATATTTTGATTTACTTTTTCGGATTTTGAAGATTTATAAACTAATTATTTAGATTTATTTATTGATTATATATTTTATATTTATATTTTATTTTTCAGATTTCGTATATACATACATACATACATACATATATATATATACAATGTTTTTTAGTTGATATTATTATTTTTCTATTTTATTTTATATTTTTATCAATTCTCTTTTTAAATTCTAGATTTATTTAATAATTTCATAGAATCTAATTATGAATTTTTTTGAGTAAATTTAACTTATTTTATGAATTTTCTCTTTAATTTTATTTGATTATTGAATTTTCGGGTTTTTTCATATTTATTAAATAAATATTTATAGTTTAATTATAAGTTCTTATATTTTTATCTATATGATTTTATTAATATTTTTAATTTTATTTTACAGCATTTGAAAGTATTTCTGTTTTACTTTTGCTTTTTTGGGTTTTTAAGATTTATTAACTAATTATTTACATATATTTATATATTTATTTTAAATAATTTCTTATATTTTATATTTCTTCGAAAATAATTATATTTTTTTTTCTCAGATTTTATTTATAATTATACATAATTCTTCTATATATTTAATATTTTCTTTACATAAATCATAATCTCCAAAAGAATATTTACATAAGTAATTATATAAATAATAAATATTTATACTACAAATAGTAAGTAAAATAGGTGGAGAAACTTTCAAAAATATTTTTAAAAACGCTAGTGTCTATATATATATATATATATATATATATATAGATATACATATATATATATATAGATATAGATTTGGTAAATACTCATAATCATCCACTGATCACTGGCTAGGCCTAAAAATCCATAATATAAATTTTTTTGAAGATCATAGCTTTTTTGAGCTCATATTGATTGACAAAAATCCTTCTTTTTTCTTTTTATCTTTTTTTTTTCTCTCTCTCTTTAAAACAAAATGAACTTGAATATTAATTTACAGTTTTATGGAAACAACATTCTTAGATATAAAAGAGTCTTTATTTATAATCATGTTTTATTTTATATTTTTTTTCTTGTCTTTTATTTATATTCTTATATCTCTTAGTTATGTGTATACTGATAAATTAATTTTTAACAAACGGTTCAAATAAATTAATTTATCAAACAATAACTTAAAATATGCTATCATATACCACTACCTTCCCTAATTAACTTAACCAAGAAGACCCTCCACCCTCCTATTAAGTTGTTGACACCTTATTGAGGTGTCAACTCTTTAGGAATCCTAATTACAAGTGTCTTTTTCTTATTAACTTAAAATCTGATGTGTCAAATTTTAAAAACTCCATATTAATTCCTTCCCTTTATATTTTTTGGCCTAATATATAATAGAACTTTTTTTCTCATTTCATCTTCCAAAAAATCTAGGGTTTGCTCCCAGAATTATCTCTCTCACGTCGCCGCTATTAAGAATTTCTATATCTTTTTTCTACATCTCACCTTTTCTCAACTTAAAGCAATACATCAGCCGATTGAAAAATTCTTCTCGCCTCTCATCTTTCTTAAATCAACAACAATTATTTGGTTCATATTACATGATCCGTGAATAATATTTTGTCCAAAAATTCTTTGGTTCATGTTACAAGCATGTAAATCAACAACAGTTCTTAGATCAAAATTTTATTTTTTTTTAGATCTGTTCCATATTCTGTCCAATCGATTTACTAAAATATTTTTTTAATTCATAATCCAAATTCGTAAAAATCCATTTTTTTTTTGCCTTAGATCTTCATCTGGAAAATTCGTTCTTCAAAGATTTTTTGCTTTGAAAGATATTTTCTGCATTCGATCTGGATTCTTTTTATTTTTTATTACTGGAATATGAATTGGGATTTATTGGTTTGGGTTGATGCTGTAATAACAATCTGCATTTAGTTTCCAGATGGTTCGAGTTCGAGATGACCGGGCTCGATTTATGTCTCCAGATTGGAAATGAAAAGCAGCTCGGCCTGAAAGGTGGTAGGCTAGTTGTTTGTTTTTTATTTTTTGTTTTTTTTTCTTTCTTTTTTGTAGGTGCACACACAGATATTGAAATATGCTATATGTTTTCCATATGATTCGGTAATTGCTACTTTTGTGAGAAACAATTAAATTGTGATAAAAGTTGGTCTCACTAAAATTCTCAAAATTCAATATGAGTGCATTTATTTTAAGACTAAAACAACCTCCTTGCATTCGCTGTTTCAAGGTGACTGGGTTTTGGTTATTAAGACTAACACAACCTCCGATGATTGCTTTTGGTGTCTCGATGTTGGTGTGTTTGAGACCCTTAGAAGCTGATAGCATTTTGATTAATTTATTTTAGTGTTATTTTCAAAAACTGCTCATGATATCTAGCTTAATTGCAAAAATACCCCATTATTTTTAAAACTTACAAATATCCTTGACATTTGCATCTCTTTTTCAACTCAAGAGTGTGTGTGTGTAGGCAAATAAGAGTTCAGTTGGATTTTTGTACACTATAAGGGTTTAGTTGCAATTAAATGAAGTTTTTTTTTCTTTATGTAATCAGGTAGTGATACGAACCAAAATAACCATACGTGAAATTATGTGGTGAACGTGGCTATTCGTGGAAAGCGATCTCATTTCCTAGGGAGGGTGTACCCCTGGGAGGTGAGCGAGCTGTGATAATGCGAGTGTATGGTTTTGTGAAGAGTAGCGACCTGTAGTATGGGGATGGCTTTTCATACAGGGTCGCGACCTCTTGTACTTTGGGCTGGGTATTTGGGCCCGATTTGTGGATCTAATGTATGTGAATCATTATGGMCCTGGTGGGCTGTATGRCCCGGCTTAATTGGGATATTTATGGAGAAGTTTTGTTGTTTAT
This sequence comes from Phtheirospermum japonicum, assembly GCA_014905375.1. NCBI lineage: Eukaryota > Viridiplantae > Streptophyta > Magnoliopsida > Lamiales > Orobanchaceae > Phtheirospermum > Phtheirospermum japonicum. Next base: position 4,447,315 of record BMAC01000001.1, on the reverse strand, counting down.
GGGAACTGGCCATAAATGAAGGGTCCTAATTAAGAGACGATTGTGAGAATCCTGGCATACATGAAATTCTTATCATGAAAGGTAATCCTAGACATTAGGATTCTTCTCCTGTCCCTATAAAAGGAGCCATTGGCTTCTCTTTTGAGGTTAATGCTTGTTTACGCATTTTATTACTTTTGAGTGCACTAATATTATTGAGAGAGAAGAAGTGTGTTTTTCGCTTATTAACTTAAGCGTCGGAGGGCCTTAACGGGCTCGAAATCCGGCCCGTTCTAAGGCGCTGTTTTGCAGGAAATCGAGGTCGCTGAGATGATTGCGGATTCTTTGGAGGTCGCTGTGTCACGTTTGAAGGTTTTCTAGGTCACTGATCTCTATTTTTGAGGTTTGTACCCCCTTTATTTGGTAGTTCAACTCTTTGAACTTATCAAATTGGCGCCGTCTGTGGGAAAGAGAGACGTCGAGTCTTTGAGCGAAAGGCGTGAGAGACTGCACCAATCAAACATGAAGGAGAAAAACATAACACCGAGAGTTCTGGATTACGCGTCCGGATCTAATAATAAGAAGAAAAAGAATAGATTCCTACATCTTGGCGAGAAGGATGTCCCGGGAAATGAGCAGGAGTACCCTCGCGTGGATCCTCTGATTCGAAGCGCGGGCAATACACCTCCACCTTCTCCTAAAAAGCAAGTTGGGAAGGGACTGGTGGAAGAGGTGGAGAAGCAGTCGCCTGGGATAGAACCACAAAAATCGATCCCTGAGGCAACAGAGGGAGGAAATCCGCCAAAGGAGGTGCCCGGTCAGGGCAAGAAAGGATTCTTGGAAGGGCTTATGGACTTTGTACCTGTCGAAAAACAGGAGGAGTTGCGCAAGTATTTGGCGGGCGAGCTGAGTAGGGGGAGAGATAAGAGTGAGAAGCTGAATGTTGACAAAGAAGGCGAGTCAACGGTTGGAGAAGGGAAGAAGAAGAAGGAGCTCGGCAAGAGAAAGAAAGGAGATATCTCTAGTTCCTCCTCGTCCGTGGATTCTCGTGTTCACATGCGGAGGGGAGTAAAATTGAGGCAAGATCGTTACAAGGGAGGAGGTCGCAAGTATCACAAAGGCGATGATGAGGGCGATACTCCTACCTTAGATTCGAGTAGTGACTCCGGGGGGAGGTCGCGGAGGAGTGGTAGGAGGTATAAGGTGAGAAAAGAGGAGAGTGAGGTGGGGCCACACACTAAGGCCTTCCGAGAGTTGCAGGAGGCCATGCTGAAGTTGCAGAAGCGGATGGARGGAGAAAGCCTGGAAGGGGAGGAAGAGCACCCCTTCTCAGAAGAGTTGATGCATGCGCCGATGCCTCGAAATTACAAGGAGTTAGATTTTCAATACCGGGGAACGACTGATCCGGTCGCACACTTGCAGCTGTTCGAAAATGCGAGGATGACACATAACTACACGGGCGCTGTGGCATGTCGAGCCTTTGTATCCACCTTGATGGGGATTGCACAGAATTGGTTTTTCCAACTCCCAAATGGAAAAATTACAAGTTATCAGGTGTTGCGAGCTGCCTTCCTGAAACAGTTCTCCAGTGTCAGGCAGAGTGTGAAGATAGCCCAGTCGCTCTTCACAATGGTGCAGCGACCTGACGAAACGCAGAAGCAATATGTTAACAGGTTCACCAACGCTACCTTGGAGGTCCCTACCGCAACGGATGAGATGAAAGCTGGGGCTTTACATCAAGGTTTGAGGAGGGAAGATTTACGGAGGTCACTTGTGAAGAAAGAAGCTCGCACGTATGATGAAGTTCTRGCGAGATGCCATAAATACGTGCAAGTGGAAGAGAAGGAAGAAGAACACCGATTGCGTTTCGGTAAGGAGGTCGCGAACACGAGGGAGAGAGTGCCTGAAAGAGAACCGAGGAGAGAACATAGAAGAGGCATGCGCGGGCTCTTGGCCTCGAATGCCGGGGTCAGTGTGAGCCAAGATCCAAACATGAAAGTCTGGAGAGAGGAGGATATCACACCACTAGCTATAGCACAGGCTAAGGTGTTTAGTGTCATGGAACGCTCGGTACCTGATCTAATACATTGGCCAGAGGATCGCACGCCCGTCCCAACACATCCGAAAACTGTCTCCTTCTGCCGATTCCATAATAATTATGGGCATTTCACGGAGAAATGCCAACATCTCAAGGAGGAGATAGAAAGACTTATAAGAGCAGGGCATTTAAAGGAAGTAATCTATAAGGAGAAGGAGCCGGGCGAGCAGAGGAGGATGTTGCCTCCCCCCCCACCGGGAGGCCCACCTCCTGCTCGGGTCGCGAGGCAGGGGCGTCAGAGAAACCAGGAGTTCAGAGGGCCCCGAGGAAATAAGGGGAGGATAAATATGATTTCGGGGGGCCCGACGGATGGGGATTCCAACAATGCGCGCAAGAAGCACTCAAAATCAGCTCGCAGTAGGACTTGGGAGGTCGCAAGCGTCAGTAGGCAGCCACAGGTCATGGGACCAGTCATATCTTTTGGCCCCAATGAGAGGCGAGGCCTACAAGAAGATCATAATGATGCGCTGGTGATTGAAGCAGAAGTAGCGGGCTATGAAGTTAGTAGAATCTTTGTAGATAATGGGAGTTCGGTAAACATTATCTATACAGATTGCCTTGATCAGATGGAGGTGGACAAAAGGATGCGATCCGTGAATACACCCATCTACGCGTTTAACGGAGCACAAGTGAATACGGAAGGAGAGATGACGTTGGAAGTAGTGCTGGGAAAGGGTACAGGCCGAGTGAAGAAAAATTTGAAGTTTCTGATCATCCGCGGGAGGTCGGCCTACAATGTGATATTGGGGCGACCTGCCCTTAATGCGTTTCAGGCTGTAACATCGACCTATCATATGAGCATAAAGTACCCGGTGGGTGACAAAGTAGGAGAGGTCATCGCTGAGCAACAGGTCGCAAGGTCTTGTTACCAAATGACGGTCAGAAGGGGATTGACGGAGAATAAACGGGAGAGAGATGATGATCAACCGGAGGGGATACTTAGCACGAAGAAGGTGAAGGAGCAAGAGACCTCTCTCCGGCCGAATGAAGAGTTGATGGAGATCTCTTTAGAAGAGGATCGGCCAGAGTATGTTACGAGGATAGGCGCTTTACTATCTGAAACATTGAAAGATGAGATGATTAGCTTGTTAAGGGAATTTCGAGATATATTTGCATTTGGAGAGAAGGAGTTAACTGGGGTTTCACCAGAGGTCGCGCAGCATCATTTGAATGCGGACCCAGAAGCTAGACCTATAAAACAAAAGAGGAGGCATTTCGGGCCCGAGCTCGATAAGATCATTGAGGAGGAAGTACAGAAGCTTTTGAAGGCTGGACATATCAGGGAGATTCAGTTCCCTGAGTACTTATCCAATGTTGTGATGGTCCCCAAGCCGGAACAAAGGTGGAGGATGTGCATYGATTTTCGAGATTTGAACAAGGCTTGTTCTAAAGATCATTATCCTTTGCCAAGGATTGATCAATTGGTGGATTCTACCTCTGGGTGCGAGCTGTTAAGCATGATGGATGCTTCGCAGGGATACCATCAGATACCTCTTGCCAAGGAGGATCAGCCTAAAGTGAGCTTCGTCACTTCCACCGGTACTTACTGTTTTGTATCCATGCCTTTTGGATTGAAGAACGCGGGGGCGACCTACCAAAGGTTGGTGGATCGTATGTTTAAGGACCTGTTGGGGTCTACCATGGAGGTCTATGTGGATGACATGCTGGTTAAAAGCAGGCGAGCTGAAACGCATGTGAGCGACCTGAAGAAGACATTTCTCATATTGCGGCACTATGGGATGAAGCTCGATCCAAAGAAGTGTGCATTCGGTGTGAGATCGGGGAAGTTTTTAGGGTACATGGTAACCGAGCGGGGGATCGAGGTCAATCCTGAGAAGGTACGAGCTGTTATGGAGATGCCTCATCCCCGTACCGTGCGAGAGGTACAGATATTAACTGGTCGGATGGCAGGTCTTAGCCGATTTATTTCCAGGTCGGCGGAGCGAGGTGTCCCTTTCTTTAGGGCGCTTCGAAAGGGGTCTCGGTTTGAGTGGACGAAGGAAGCAGCAGATGCCTTTGACGAGCTGAAAAAGTATTTAACAGAGATACCACTGCTGACTAAACCCATGCCCGGAGAAGAGCTAATTTTATACGTATCAGTAGGAGAGGTCGCCGTGAGCTCGGTGCTGATAAGAGAAGAGGAAGGCATACAAAAACCAATCTACTATATTAGCAGGATGTTGCGGGGTGCGGAGTTGAAGTACACCGAGCTCGAGAAAGGAGGTTTTGTGTTGGTTACCACGGCGAGAAAGCTGCGACCTTATTTTCTAAGCCACAGAGTGAAGGTGCGTACCAATTTGGCTCTGAAACAGGTTTTGGGTAATCCAAGTGTGTCTGGGCGTTTGGTAAAGTGGGCAGTAGAGCTCAGCGAGTATGATGTGGTGTATGAGCCCAGGACCGCCATCAAGGCACAAGTGTTAGCGGACTTTTTACAAGAAATGACAAAACAGGTCGACGAAGAGACAGAGTTGAAGGCGTGGACCTTATATACTGATGGTTCGACCATGGCGTCAGGGGCAGGGCTAGGCGTAGTTTTAACTAGCCCGGAAGGAGAAAACTTGGAATTTGCAGTTAAGTTGGGATTCAAGGCATCCAACAATGAGGCTGAGTACGAAGCAGTGTTGCAGGGAATCAAGATGGCTAGCGAGTTGGGAGTTAGAAGATTGTGGGCGTACATTGACTCCCAACTAGTAGCTCGGCAATTCAATGGTTCTTTTGAAGCTCGAGAGGAGCGTATGGCGATGTATTTGGGGAAGTTGCGAGAGGAGGCAGCTCGCTTTGATGAGTTTACATTGGAACATTTACCGCGAGCTGAGAATACACGGGCAGATCAGCTCGCCAGAATAGCAGGAGCATTAATGACCTGTGATACTCGGACGGTCACATTGATGCAGTTGGATACCAGCAGTGTTGAGAAGGGAGTAGAGATCATGGAGATTGAGGACAAGAACGATTGGCGTGGGCCCGTTTGGGATGTCCTGCTCAAAGCACAAGAAGGGGTAGAAAGGTTGAACACAAAAGATGCTAGAGTCGCAGCTCGCTTCTGTATAATAAATAATGAGTTATATAAGAGGTCGCGATTTGGACCTCTTCTGAAGTGTTTGGCCAGAGAGCGTGGGATGGAGGTGCTAAAGGAGATACATGAGGGATATTGTGGGGATCATGCAAAGGGAAAGGAACTAATGAACATTACACTGCGAGCGGGTTTCTTTTGGCCTGGGATGAAGGCTATGGCTGGCGAGCTAGTTCGAACTTGCGAGAAGTGTCAAAGGTATGGTTCGATTATCCATATACCCGCCGAGGAGATGATGGTGATGAGTTCGCCCTGCCCGTTTGCACAGTGGGGGATTGATATTGTGGGTCCCTTTCCAAGAACCCCGAGTAATAAGGAACATTTGGTGGTGGCCATCGATTATTTCACCAAGTGGGTGGAAGCTGAGGCCGTCACGGGAACTACCGAACAACATATAATGGATTTTCTTTTTGATAATATATTATTTTATTACTTTTGAGTGCACTAATATTATTGAGAGAGAAGAAGTGTGTTTTTCGCTTATTAACTTAAGCGTCGGAGGGCCTTAACGGGCTCGAAATCCGGCCCGTTCTAAGGCGCTGTTTTGCAGGAAGTCGAGGTCGCTGAGACGATTGCGGATTCTTTGGAGGTCGCTGTGTCACGTTTGAAGGTTTTCTAGGTCACTGATCTCTATTTTTGAGGTTAGTACCCCCTTTATTTGGTAGTTCAACTCTTTGAACTTATCAGGTAGTTTTTGTAATTATCTTGAGGTAATTTTGTTGGTGATGGTGGAGATGGGATGATAGTTTCAGCCGACCGAGCAGGTTTGTAAAAGGTGCTGCGATTTCTAGCGGAGGTCAGGTTTTATTTTCAAAAGGTGGGATTGTATGACGACGGTGGTGGGTGGCGATTCTGCCGAGATGGGCGGCTGTCATGGTGGCTTTGGTGACTGCCAGTTTGGTTCGGGTTTGGGTCTGTACGTACGGCGGTAGTGGTGACGTTAGTGAAAGGAAGTTGCCGGTCGGTCAGATTTCGATCGTGAGTCTGGGGTTGGCTATGATTGTGGTCAAGAAGAATTTGGTTTGGAAATTTTAGAAACAAAACAAAAAAAAAAAAAAAAAAAAGTTTACCTTTATGTTGTTACTTTTTGTTGGAAAAATTTGATATAATGCTCACCATGGAAATATGTTGTTACCTCTATCGTTATTCTAAGTTTTTTTTACCACATTTGGTATAACTTGAATTTAATATAATTAGGTTTTTAAAATTATTTTTAGCATTATTGTTTCTTGTAGTTATTTGAGTTATAATCATTTAATTTATTCTCGATTATTGATGTATATCATCTCACCAACGAAATGAGAAACAATTTGTTTTGTTTGGGAGGTTACTGAATGTTTTCGCATATGCATGCAGTAAGCTTGGCCAAATTATGTGAAATGGAATTTTTTTTAAAAACAACCATCTTTGGAAATCATATTAAACAGTTTTTTTTTAAAAGAAAATAATGTGAATGGATGTTGCTTTCCAATCAATTTTGGACAAGTGCTAATTGTTTGTAACTAAAATTCATATTTTGCAAAGTTGTTGTATGGACATTAATATAGTTTCTTTTAAAAAAAATCAAACTAAACTTTAGAAATATTTTTTTAAATTCTAACATATTTCTTTTATTATTCCATTTATAAGGAAATGTGCTTGAATTACTAAGTTTATTCTCAAATGCTTAAAAATATTTTATTCTAATTCATTAAATAA
>BMAC01000001.1:4406234-4436256 GCA_014905375.1 Phtheirospermum japonicum | reverse complement strand
TTGCAGGTTCGGAGTACCGCGTATCTTGGTCTCGGACAATGGGACCCAATTTAATGGGCGAAAGATGCAGAAGTGGTGCAAGGACATGGGGATGAAACAGCGTTTTGCTTCCGTGGCACACCCGCAGGCTAACGGGCAAGTTGAGGTCACTAATCGCATAATTGTGCAGGGACTTAAGCTGCGGATTGGAGAAAGCAGGCGGGCTCTGGGAAGACGAGCTCGCGTCTGTTCTTTGGGCCTATCGAACAACTCCCCGAACTTCCACGGGGGAGACGCCATTTAGCCTAGTGTATGGAATGGACGCGGTCATTCCTGCTGAGATTGTTGGGGAATCACAGCGATTGTTAGCGTTTGATGCGGAGGAAAATGAAAGGCTAGCTCGCGGAGCTGTCGAAACGATTGATGAGATACGAGATAGAGCCGCAGCTCGGGTGGAACGTTATAAACAACAAGTGCAGGCTGCCTTTAACAAACACGTCAAACACCGACAGTTTCAGGTCGGAGATTTGGTTTGGAAGAGGGCTGATGCCTTGAAGGCAACCAAGAAATTGGAGCCGAACTGGATTGGGGCCGTTCAAAATAATTAAAGTTTACCTTTATGTTGTTACTTTTTGTTGGAAAAATTTGATATAATGCTCACCATGGAAATATGTTGTTACCTCTATCGTTATTCTAAGTTTTTTTTACCACATTTGGTATAACTTGAATTTAATATAATTAGGTTTTTAAAATTATTTTTAGCATTATTGTTTCTTGTAGTTATTTGAGTTATAATCATTTAATTTATTCTCGATTATTGATGTATATCATCTCACCAACGAAATGAGAAACAATTTGTTTTGTTTGGGAGGTTACTGAATGTTTTCGCATATGCATGCAGTAAGCTTGGCCAAATTATGTGAAATGGAATTTTTTTTAAAACAACCATCTTTGGAAATCATATTAAACAGTTTTTTTTAAAAGAAAATAATGTGAATGGATGTTGCTTTCCAATCAATTTTGGACAAGTGCTAATTGTTTGTAACTAAAATTCATATTTTGCAAAGTTGTTGTATGGACATTAATATAGTTTCTTTTAAAAAAAATCAAACTAAACTTTAGAAATATTTTTTTAAATTCTAACATATTTCTTTTATTATTCCATTTATAAGGAAATGTGCTTGAATTACTAAGTTTATTCTCAAATGCTTAAAAATATTTATTCTAATTCATTAAATAAACTAGAACCAATCTAATCATGTAAGTTTACAGTTTGTTTAATAGTAGTTAATTTAGGAATAATTTAGTGTACATGAGTTAATATTAAGAAAAAATGTAAACATATTAATCTACAATACTGTGGCATGAAATTTCAAAATAATACATAATTTCATTGGAAAAACAAATAATTAGAAACTTTATTTACTAAAATTGAAAATATCTTAGAACTTAAATTATTTTTATTAAAAAAATATGATACAAATGATATATTTTCTTAGTTTTTGATATAATAGAGGCAATGGAGAAAAGTACAAAGTATTGTCTTTATTAATGATTGATAAATTTTTAGTTATAATTTTATTTGAATAATCTTCTAAATGAACTTTTTTCCCATATTTGAATTTGACTAATGATAAAATTCAAAATTTTCCTTAATTGAATTTGAAAAACTATTACAAAACTTGGTGATCACGCAACCCCCTCTCTCTCCTTTATCACCATCCCTGCTATGAATATTTTTCTCTCTCTAATTTGCCATCACCAGACGTGAAATCGATCTAAATCCATGCCTCCGTTGATCGTGTTGTACGCGTTGGGTGACGACATCTCTCTACAATGATTTTTCACCACAAGAATTAGATCTGAATCGTATGGCTAAAAAATGAACATATATGAGATATTGAAGCGCTATGTACCGACCTAATGTTGTCAGGAATCTCTAATCATATATTGAATTTGAAGATTGGAGTTTTGGTTATACTGATTGGAAGTATGGATGAATTTTAAGAATTATGCAATGGTATGAGGTTATTATTACAAAATTTGGTGATCATGCAGCCCCCCTTTTCCCCGTTATCACAATCCCTGCTACAAAACTCTCTCTCTCTCTCTCTCTCTCTCTCTCTCTCTCTCTAATCTACCATTGTCAGATGAGAGCTTGCTCTAAATCCGCACCTCCGTCATCCGTGTTGGGTGATAACATCTCTCTACAATAATTGTTCATCACGAGAATTAGATCTAAATAGCATGGCTAAAAAACAAACATATCTATGATATTGAATCACAATGTACCGACGATCTAATGATGTCAGGGATCCCTAATCATATATTGAAGTTAAAGATTGTCGTTTCGGTTTTGTTGATTCGAAATATAGATCAAGTTTCAGGGTAATGTAATTGTACGAGGTTGTTACCTAACTTGGAGATCGCGTTATTAAATCTAGGGTTCTTTCAAGAATTAATATTGGGAATAAGGTTTACATTCCACAAATAGTACTAAATTCTTCAGATAGCATGGTGTCGTTCAAATTTAGAGCAAGCGGTTTCCACCTATTATTTGTTTCACAATGCCTATACATAAAAGTTAGAGTCAAACTCTCTCCAACGCTGATCTGTATTTGCCAAAACCAGTGTTCAGCCACGACCAACTCTATGTCGCTATATCACGAGTTAAAACCCATAAGATTTGGAAATTCTAGTAACTAAAATTGTTAATAAAACATCTAATGTGGTTTATAAGGGAGGTTTTTAAAACTTGAAGTGAATTCTTTTTATTAGGTTTATAATTTCATAATTCAATTTTATTAGATTTTTTTGTAGTTTTTAATTTTTTATGAATTCTTTCGATATGCCCGCGTAACACGTGGGTTTTCAAAAGGACCGGGAAAATTAAAAAAATAAACACGAATGTTGTTTACAATTAAATTCACCAAAATATCGATTGAACAATTTCAATACATTTTATTATTAACTAAGATTTTGAATTTAATTATTTTATTTTTATGTGTTTATTAGATATGCCCGCGTAAGCGCGAGTTTCCAAACTAGTTTTCACTAAATCGATTGGTCATAAAAGAATCTTTATTTATAATCATGTTTTATTTAATATTTTTATATTTTCTATTGTCTTTTATTTATATTCTTATATCTCTTAGTTCTGTTTATACTGAAAAATCAATCTTTAACCAACAGTTCCAATAAACTACCTTTCCAAATTAACTTAACCAAGAAGACCCTCGATTTTCACTAAATCGATTGGTCCAGACCACGAACCTCGCTTGTCAAGGATGTAGAGAGTAGTTCTTGTATGCGACAGATCTATCCATCCAAGAGCATCGACGTCACGACGCCCACATCATTCTTTGATTCTTTGGCCAGATCCGCTACTCTGCTTCCTCGTCCATGGTTTGGTACCACGACAGATGTTGCTTCGGCATGGGTCTCCCACCGTCGTCTCCCAGAATGAGTCTCGCTTCTCCTTCATCTTGTCTGTGCCTCCATAGCTTGCTTGCGAAATTATCGGATCGGTCGCCATGGTGGTGGCTCTAATTCAACTTGTCAAGGGCCTACCCCTTGGCTCGGGGCATGGCAGCGGAACTTTCCTGTGCAGCGTCGAGCATGCCGACTCACTTTGATCATAAGCGCCTCGAGACATCTCATCAAGCCTTCTTAGATAAAAAAAAAATACAAGACGGAAATAAGGAAACTAGCGAAAACTGAACAAGAGTATGTTGGAGGATAATAGTTGTTTTAAACTCTGAGAAAAATCGTTGATAGCAATACAATAGAACGAGGGGCCTATTTATACTAACATTACTACGCTAGGATTAGGTTTCCCCTCCTCCAAGCTACTTACTTACCTAATCGAACTATGATACATAAAAGCCCTAAAACTCGGCCCACAAACAAGCGTGGAAACGCCATGCCTTAGAGAGTCCTAAACCGACCTATTGACAATAAGGAAAGTAATATAAAAGAAAACATCCTAACTAGAGATGCGTCCTTTGGGCTTTGGCCTCGGTCAGACCAGATGGCCCAGATTCTAGAACGTTCGCGCGCTGGATGGGCTAGGCCCATGGGCGCCGGCCTTAGGTGCTAAGCGTCAGGTGTCTCGGCACCTTCCGGAAGCAGACTGACTCGCTGCACGTCTCGGCCCACGAACTGGCACAAAAGCTTAACTAGGCAGCGCAGCTCCTCGATGGTTTTGGCCCTTATCGCATACCTCTTGTGCCATGACTCACGTCGAGGCTTCCATGCGTCATCCCCGTCGATCCACTTGCATAGTTATCGGATCCGGAGGTCGATGCGGCGCAGTCTCTCGTCCATCAGTGCGAACTGATCGCTCATGTCGGCGACCTCTCTACGAATAGTCTCAACAATCCTCGAGACAAGCAGGGTGTCTCGACATTTTGAGTCACGGCGGCAATCCGATAGACATTGCCCGTGACAACCCGTTGTAGAAGACAGATGAGCCATTGATTTCATTCATCAGGGGACTAAATTGATGGTGAGAGCCATAACGAAAATTTTAATTTATGAATATATATGCAAGATTGAATTGTAGGAGTAGTTTCACTAAAAAAAAAATTATATTAAACATTTCTTACAAAAAAACAAAATATATTCTATTTGGATGAATTTTTGAGCGGCGATCCAGATTAATTTTGAGATTTTCTTTTTAAATCATCCCATTTCATCAATGAACACATATTAGGATTTTTCTTACTTTGATATTCCCAATTTCACTGAACTTTTTCATGAATCGAGCCCCAATTTTCTGCTTAATATGCTTTAGGGCTTGCTTAATTTGTAAGAAAAAAAATACGAGGGCAAAATGCGTTTAATGTGAGAAATCTGTTTCTAAAAACAATCAATTTGTATGATATAACTTTAATGGAAAATCAATTAATAATAAAAAGGTTGAAGGTTTATGTTTATAATTATATAATGATGATTAACTAAAAATTAATATTTTTATTATTATGCTTTACATGTTATTTTGATAATTTCATTGTTATAATAATATAAATTATTTTAAAAAATAAAAGTACAACAAAGTTCAACTAAAGTACAACTAAAATTTTTAATTGTACTCTAATGGATGAATGTGATTGAATTATGACATAATTTAATAATAAAGTTTGTGGATCTATCGACAGATAAGTATAAAAGTCACTTGACCGTGGAAAAAGCCACTGAAAGTATATACTAAAATAAGTTCTCATGATATTTAAATAAGTCAGAAAATAAATTAGGTACAAAAATATAAGAAAATGATTTTTTTTTAACAAAATCATCGCATGAACTAAACCAAGGATGATACGCATCACTTGCACCCTCTTGGTAAGAATATAATATAAGGCAAATATTTGTGTAATGTCTAATCCAATATTATAATGTATTTATACTTAAAATATATTTTTTATGTTCGAACCATCTTACCAACAAAAAAAAAAAAAACAAAGAAAGAAAAAAAAAAGGCATTTTTACATTAGCGGCAATACTTGAACTCAATCCTCCTCATTTAACCAACAATTACACAGTTGGACTACCCAACATTGACGAAAAATTACATGTGCTAGTAAAAAGGTGTGACAGATTTTCCCTTTTAACATTGTCACTTTGAGTTATAAAAATATCGCTTTTTCTAAATTATTATTTTGTAATATAATATGTACAATTGACACTTTTTCGTTATAAAGTATCATTTTATTATACAATATGTACAAGTGACATTTTTTAGTGCAAAAACTTTTATATCTAAAAGTGACAGTATTAAAAGAAAAAGTGAATACCGTCATACCGTATGACGTTCACACATGAGAATTACTCTCTAACGATAATTGTACAATATAACTATAGAATTATTATTAGTTATGAAATTTTGAATGATCCGTTAAGTCCTGCATGACTATAACGTGATCCATAATATATTTATGTTATAAATTAGAGGAAAAACAGAGAGAGTATAGAGAATGAATTCACAGTATGACCTTCATTATAATTGAGATTCAATTTTTATGAAGAACTTCCAATTATACAATCGTAATTACATAACCTCATAAGGGGCAAAATAGTCATTCATACATGAAGATAATTATACTTCATTATTATGACAATGTGAAGTAGTTGTGACATTTATAACACACCCCTTTACATGACTATTCATATAAATATCTCGTAAACTAGTTGAAAAAAACCTAATGTGAGAAAAACTTTCAAACTATTTGTAGTAGAGCTTGTGTCGAAATATATTGTTGTATGATGACGTTACTAGGAAAAAAACCCTGGGATAAAACCTGAGAAATGTAGAAGCCTAAATTCACTCCCCCACGTATCTTCATTCTTGTGGGAGTATCCATGTACTGCTCATTAAAACCTTGTGGGTAAAAACTTGATTGAAGGAAAAAGAGTACAGTTACTCATTATGATTTCATTGAATTGTATTAATTTCTCTTGCATTCCTCATCATATCGTGATATGACTTGTTAAAACCTTATTAGGAAAAAACCTATAGGAAGAATTATAATGAATGAAAAAAGAGTACATTATCTATGTTAATACGCCTACGACGTTACCTTGTTAAAACCATTATTTGGAAAACTCAATGGGACAAAATTTTCGTAAAGGGGAAAAGAGTGTAACACGTATCATATACGTATACTTCGGGAAACTCCAAATCCTTTCAGGGTTTGTTCGAGTATCTTATAGATTCAATCAATTCTCTTCATTTAGTTTATCGTGAATAAGAATTTTCATATATCTCATATTCATCAAGTAATATAGTTGTGTATCATATTCAGTGCTTACATGCGATCAATACTTTCAGACTTATATCTTCATTTCATTGAAACACATGTAAAAACCTCTTATGTAGATATTATATTAGTTGTGATCTGACTGTCTCATTAAAAACCTCATTTGAAAAAACCTTTGGGATAAAAACAAAAATCAAGAAAAATAGTACAACATATGAATTTATTTCACAGAATATCTTTATTTTGAGTTAATTCATGCACTAGTAATATATATTGAATCTCTTCGATAGTTACAATCTCATTTTTCTCAAACCCACATACTACTACTTTCATTATAAGGTGACCGCTCCTCGTTTTCACTAGGGATTAGTTCGAATAATAAAAACTTGTCTGTTCAAATACTCTACCTAACCGCAAGTATACAGTGTAGATATAATACAAAATGAGTAAGGTCAACTCCTACAAGGACCATATGTGGTTTAAGATTGACAAGTAATATAATTTATATAACATAAATTTATCTAAACGATAGAAAACAAGTTTGGCTGTGTCGTTACAAAGACAGATATAAACTATTAAAAATTATAAAATAAAAAAAAAGAACAAAAGGAAATTTGTAAGGTTTTGAGAAGTTCTACTATTAATGGATATTACGGGGTTTGTAATCATAATGAAATTTTATTTTCATCCTTTTCAATCTATCAAATATATTTTGATTCAGTTCATTTATAAGTAAATCAAAATTGTAATTTAATCCTTCTCTCGTAGTAATTAAACTGTTGATTTTAAGTATGAAGCAACATATCTATTTGAAATCATACTTATAACTCCAAAAGGTTTTAAACAATTAAACAACTTTTGAACTCTAAAGGTTTTAAAGATTTGTACGACTTCGCTACTATCACAAACCTCCCAGTCACGTTGATTAGAGTGTTTTGTATTCAAAATCTATTGTTAAAACCTCATCTGTTGAATTATGATTTATCAACTAGTAGTTTTGAAAGGTTATCAATCAATCACAACTTTAAAACACCAATGTTTGTCAAGCATTTACGAACCAAGACAATCAAACCACAAAAATAAACAAAGGGATCATACTTGAATCGAATGAATTATCAAAAAGTCAGTCAATCATTATTCATACCAAACTCCAAAATAAAAAGGGAATTAGTCACACATGTTCATAATTTCATAAAGACGATTTATCGAACACCTAGCATACATAATGAAAAACAAAGATAGAATTAACCGTATGATTGATGTCGATCTTCGCTCCCAATTGTTTATTCAGCACTCTAACTCTCAAACTTAAAATTTCTAAACTAAAAATAAGTGTGGACATGGAAAACGACGATGGTGTCTTTTGCTTCATAAGTATAATTTTTCAAAATATAAACACAATATTAATAATTTGGTCAAAAAACTTTCAATACCTTTAATTCTTTTTTTCAAAAATCAATGATTCTTACCAATTAAGTATTTCTCTCATCACACAAGTGTTTGATTAGGAATATACTCAATATCGAATCAATACAAGCGCTCTAATATAAGCTTGCAAGTTATTTATCTCTCTACTGCTTGGAGTGTACGAAATGATAAGAATAAAATAGGAGTTTTACTAAGGTTGTAATTTAGGCTCTTTGGTTAAGTATGAAATATTTGGATAAAGTGACTAAATACGAATTAATGTACAAAATATCACCACTATCCTCAATTGAAGTTCTTTTGAACATTTTTATGTTTCACCTAACCCAATATTTCTATAGAACAAGACTCTAAGATATAGGCTCTCAGCAAAACTCAAAAATTACTAACTAAATATTATTTACTTGAAAATTTTGAAATTGCCTCTTTATTTACTAATTAAAAGAAATCAAAAGTAGCCTTTAAATGTAGACTTTTTTTTACTTGACTACCCACACCCAACATCATTCTATTCAATTCAACTAATAATATTAAACTCTCAAATTCCACATAAAAGTTAAAAACTCTTAAACAGGTTCTCAAGAGCATGTATAAACTCATGGCTATAAGAAAAGGGAAATAAAAGTTCAAATATGGCTAACTAGGGATTATTTTAATTTTAATAGTTTATATATATACAAGGACAGAATCGGGTTTTCAAAAGTTGCCTAAATCATTTCCAAGTCAATTCGTACACTTGCAACCTTGAGACAAAACCAAATCAAGTTTTAAAGAGATAAAACATGAGCGATAATTCAACTAGGAAATAAAATGACTCTTTTTATGATTTATCAGTAAAAAAAGATACAAATCCCACAAGCATATCGTTTATTTCAAAACAATAGGATAAAATTTTCCAATTGAGGTGTAACAACCTTATTCAAGAATGTGTTTTGTATACGTTTAATTTTTTTGAAAATTAACTCATCCTTAGCACATCATCAACACAATCACAAAAGAGGTCCATACAAATATGATTTGTACATATTTGTGGGTGATTATCGTGTGTTTTTGTGTCTTATCGTGTGTGCTTTTTTTTTATTTTAGTCGTATTTTCTCCCATTTTTCCTTATTTTGCGTCTTCGTAACTTTTGTCATCTTTTTAGTACTTTTTCGTATTTCTCTTACTTTTTATAAATTTTTATGTTATTTTATTTTTCTTTGTGTTAGGGAAGTCAATCAAGCCTAAGAGAGTTCCTGAGGATCACAACCGGCTCAGTTGATGAAAATACAACTCAGACCGACGAAGCACAACCATCGATCGATGCATGTATCGACGCCCCATCGACACCGAGTCAGCCACGCCATCGACGCGAAATCGACGGGGCCAATTTCCAGCATCGGTGGTCAGGCCAATTTTGGCTATTTTGGGAAAAGTGACTATTTTGTCCTCACTTCCAAACCTATATATATAAACTTTCCTTTCTCAGAATAACAAGCTTTGAACCCACCTAGGGTTTGAATGCCCAAATTCTCTCCTTGTTTCTTCTTCAATTATTTCAAATTCAACATTCAATTTCTAGCTTTCTAGCTTTTAGTAGATTATAGGTTTTAAGCATTCGTTGGCTTTTGGACGTACGCTAAATCTTGTTTCGTTTCTTTTCTCGTTCGAAGAATTAAATTCTCTATTCTTAATTAGTAAGCATTTCTTTTCTTTTCTTTTATTATTACAATGTCTTGTTGCTTTGATTATGAATTTTCTTGAGGGTTTGTGATGTTCTTGACTCGTAATTATTTTTATTGGTTTTTTCATGAATTTATGTTATATAATTATTGGAGACTCATATGATTAAAATTATTGTTATTCAACGCGCATTTTCCATTGTTGCTTCATTTCTAGCTTTTTGTCTCTTTGATTATGTGTATGCTTGCATTGAGTTTGAATTGCAGTGTTTCTTGATGATTCATGTTTAGAATTCATGGGTCTATTGCCTAGATTCATTTAGAACCATGAATTATTGTCAGGTGTTTAATTTACAAGTTGGGATTGACAACCTCAACTCGTAGATTAAGTGTTCGATAAAATGTCAATTGATCGTGGAGACGATTCTAGAGCCCTAGACCCCCGTTTTATTAATCTTTTCAAAGTCTTTGATTTTATTGCTCGTAATTTAAGTCATTGTCTTCGACATTACAAATTTCAAACCAAAGTTCGATCGAGTGTTTAGATTTGCTTTTCATTATTTCCTCTTTCGTCAACCAAACGTAAAAATGACCTCCGATTAGTCTTCCTCTAGATATTCGACTCGAGTTAAACTTGTCACTTACAATTTCTTCGTTCTCTTGTGGACGTACTTTTTATTTTAATAAAAAAGTAAGTGTTAAAAAATTCAATTCAAAATGCAATTTTAATTAAATAAAATCAAATATTATTATTACAGACCCACAATCATCCGCACTTTTATTTTTAATTCTAGAAAAATAAGAAAGATAAAAAAATAAATTAAAAAACAACTAATACAATCTCATATGAAAATGCAAAAATCAAAAACGCAATATACATGACCAAAGTGAGCTGCACTCCATCCTCCCCAAACTTATTTGCTACTAAGTAGTAACAAGTTTTAAAACGAGCGAGTGTCTTACTTTGATTGAGACTCATAACGCTCAAGGCGAGTCGGGTTTGGCAATGTAGTCATTCTGGGCAATATGAAATTTGTTTGTTCGCCTCACCATCCCCATCATCCATCGTATATCTCGCCGCATCTTGACTTGATTTTGGTGAATCTCGTCCACCTGGTTTTCCAACCTATAAATCCACTTGGAATTGTGCTCCTCCCTCATACAACATCGTGAGGGTCCGACCTCTTCATTGGGCCTCGAGTCTCCTAAAGCTCTTATGACCACTCGATGTTGTTGCGAGTCGAGAGTCCAATTAGTTCTTTCATTGAAGTTTTCAGGTGATGTGAGCTCCGTGTTCGGGAGCAAGAAGTCGTCGTTCGCCCTTTATTAGAACAAGTAGTATCTGTCTGGGAGATGATCATTCTTGTTGTTCGGAAGTGCTAGTTGTCTAGCTTATTTTAAATAGGGACAATTCCCGTTTACTCCTATAGAAAAACATTTATTCCCAAAAAATCCATCGAAAAGTATTGATTCTCATTTAATCAAATTAATACATAAAAGTACAAATTTATCCTTACTAACGAATTCCATACTACATTCATAAAATTTCATACTACGAATTCTATACTACATTCACGAAATCTCATACTACGAATTCCATACTACATTTATAAAATTTCATACTACATTTATAAAACTTCATACTGAACTCATGTATATATTCAATTTTTTTATTTCTTATTTCTTTTGTTATCAAAAGGATGGACAAAGACAACATTTTTATATTAAAAGTGAGGACTCCTTATTTTTTTCTCAAAAGGTGGCTGCTTTTGTTTTGGATTTGAAGGTATGAAACCAAATTTTGAAATATTATGCCGTCCACTATTCTTTATATATATAAAATTATGTTTATATGTTAATTAGGTTAAGATTATACATGTGGGAAATTAATGGAATTAATGTTTTGATTGAGAATATATAAGGAATGAAGTCAAAGATGGAGGTTACAAGGGAAAAAAATATACTATTAAGGCCTTTGATTTTAGGGGCATTAAAGACCATTTAAATTYTAAGTTTTGATTTAATGGTAAGTATTTGGTTTAAATGGGATGAAAAGATTTGAAGTGATTATATGGGAATATGTTTGTACACATGTGTATTGAATGGGAATTATCCCTTTTAAATATACTTGGCCTATTATGTTTGGTTAAATAGGTACGTCTTATATGTTCGGTAGTAAAAATCATCATTATTTCCTCATAAGAATTGGTGCTAATTCTCTAAGGATATAATAACAAAATAAAAAATAAAAAAAAAAAGCATCGTTTATGCTTGAGATCAACATTAAAACAGAGGAGAAAAAAATATCTTGCTCATCCCCGAGACAACAACATGCTTTGTTTCATCTAAAACATCAATAACAAGCATTTGAGTTGTATTTTCAAGCATTATTCTATAGAACATGAACAAAGCCTGAAAGAAAATACAAAATCAATATAGAGCATGAATCATCATTATAAAACAAATGCAAAAAATTGTCATTCCAAACCTAGCAACCACAAAAACAATGAATAAAAAACCTTATTGGTAACAGTGGAGTTTTAATTGTAATTCTAAAGGGCCCCCAAAACTAGCTGCATTAGCTGGAACATTTGAAATCTCAAATACTTTCCGCTTAAACTCCTTGATAGAAATAACTCCTCAAAAGATTTCTATTAAGAAAACTATATATATATATATATCATTAAAGAAGCATGTTAAAAGCCTAAAACTAAGGATACAGTTACATGCAATCAGCCTAATAATAAGGAACAGGAATCTAATCATTCCTAAATTACAAAATACAAAAATATATTTACATATATGTAACACACCCCCACAGTTGAAGTGGGAGGCTGACGAACACTGAGACTATCATGAAAATCTTCAAACAGAACACACAAAAGACCCTTGGTGAAAATATCCACGATCTGATATCGGGAAGGGACATGAAGAACACGAACCTGACCATGAGAAACTTTCTCTCGTACAAAATGTATATCCATCTCAATATTCTTGGTACGTTGATGTTGTACCGGATTACCCGATAAATATATTGCACTTACATTGTCGCAATAAATAATTGTGGCCTTTTTAATCAGACAATGCAATTCTAATAGCAAATTTCGTAACCAGAAAGATTCATATACAACATTTGCCACACCCCGATACTTGGCTTCGGCCCTCGACCGAGACAGAGTAGGTTGTCTCTTGGACGACCATGAAACCAAATTATCACCCAAAAAAACACAATAACTATAAGTAGAACGTCGTGTATCCGGGCAACACCCCAATCAACATCAGTATAAGAAACAAGAGATGAAATAGATGATGAGCAGAGATGGAGGCCAAGACCAAGTGTACCTTGAATATACCGGATAATGCGTTTGAGAGCTTGCATATGGTCAACTCTCGGATCATGCATATGTAAACACACTTGTTAAACCGCATATGAAATATCCGGACGGGTGAATGTAAGATATTGAAGGGCCCCAGCAAGACTTCTATATAGTGTAGGATCCTCAAATGGAGTACTCAAATTAGCACTAACCTTCTCCTTTGTGTGAACAGAGTAGGAGATGACTTACACGAGGACATTCCGACTGGCTCAATTATTTGCTCGACATACTTGCATTGTGACAGAAACATACCACCCTTATGTCTGGAGACTGCAATGCCAAGAAAATAATTCAAAGGACCAAGATCCTTCATAGCAAATTCTGAGCTAAGAAGATCCATAATAGCCAACCGGATAGCATTAGAAGAAGCAGTGAGAATTATATCATCAACATACAACAAGATATAAGCCATGTCATTGCCCTTGCGATAAATAAACAGCGAGCTGTCACATTTGCTATTAGAGAAATCAAGAGAAATGACATAATCATCAAATCGTTTATACCACGCACGGGGTGCTTGCTTAAGACAATATAATGACTTACGCAAAAGACCTACATAATCGGGATGAGTTCGATCCTAATAACCCAATGGTTGATGCATATATACTGTTTCTTGTAGCTCACCATGAAGAAAAGCATTTTTCACATCCAACTGATGAATGGGCCATGCTTTTGATAAAGACAATGAAAAAACAGTACGAATCGTAGCTGGTTTTACCACTGGGCTAAACGTTTCGCCATAATCTATACCAACCTGCCGAGTCTTCCCATCACCTACAAGACGGGCTTTATGCCTCTCAAACACACCATTAGATTTTTCTTTATGAGCAAAAATCCACATATAACGAATAACATTAGCATTAGGTGGACGGGGCACCAACTCCCACATCTTATTTTTAATAAGAGCATCATATTCATCATCCATGGCCATTTTCCAATTGGGGTCACGAAGAGATGCCACTGGATTATGAGGTAAAGGTGACCAAGTAACCGTAGCAGTGTAAGCATTGGAATATTTTTTGTTTGGCTTAACAATCCCCATTTGGCTTCTTTTGATCATGGTGGGCTGCTGGATAGGTAAGGGAGTAGTTGTTGATGTTTGGAAAGTGGGTATGTGTAGAGGAGGTGGAGATGGGCTATGAGAGCTGGTTGGGCTTGGGGAGGTTGGTGGGCTGGCGGTAGATGGGCCAACATGAGTAGGTTGGTCAAATTGAGGAAGTGGGCTTGAACCTCCTTGAATTGGGCCAGCAATATGTGGCCTGTTAAGAGAAGAGGTAGGAGAGGGAGGTGGATCATGTGTGTGGGTCGCATCTGGGTGGGACATTTGTGTTTTGACTGGAACATCAGGAATAAGATTTTGCAAGTGATGCATTGTATACAGAGGAATGTCATCACTTAAAAAATCATAAGTAGACGAAGATGGAGTATGTATTAGTAAACGGAAATACATGCTCATCAAATAAAATGTGACGACAAATTATAATTTTATTTAAAGATAAATCATAACATTTGTAGCCACGATGATTCGAAGGGTATTCTAAAAATACACAAGGAGTTGAACGAGGTTGCAACTTATGAAGGGTAGTAGAATGAATTAGAGGATAACACAAGCACCCCAAAACCTGAATGTGAGAGTAGGACGAAACCCTTTGATATAAAATTTGAAGAGGAGATATATTTCCCAAAAGTTTGCTTGCAAGCACATTAAGAAGATAAGTAGCCATTTGTAAGGTATGATGACAAAATGAAGGAGGAAGAGAAGCATGAGCTAAAATATTACGAATGACATTATTAATAATAGTACGTATTTTTATATCGGCTTTTCCATTTTCAGATGAGGTATGAGGGCAAGATAGACGGAAAGATATACCATGAGTATTAAACCTTCACATTATCACATTGGGCATTTTTAATATTATGTTCAAATTGGGCAAGAATATGAGCTTTAAAAGCTAAGAATTTGTCAAAAACCTCTGATTTCTTTGCCAACGGAAAAGTCCAAAGAAAATTAGAATAATCATCCAATAATAAAACATAATATTTATGCCCCATAGAACTCAAAATCGGAGGTGTCCAAAGATCACTATGAATGATGTCAAAAGGCATAGGAGTACTCGAATTAGAAGAAACAAATGGTAACTTAACATGTTTCCAAAAATACAAGACCAAAAAATGCTAGAATTCAAAAAACGATTACAATCAATGCTTTTATTTAGCCTAAGAGCATCTAAAATAGGAGCACCCGGATGACCCAAGCGATTATGCCAAAGAGATGGAGAAATCGCTGCAAAAGATGAATGGATAGCTTGATTGTTGATGGAGGTGGTAAGGGGATAAAGGTCACCTCGACTATTACATCTCATTATTGAATTCCCTGTCTGAAAACCCTTCATAGAAAACCCCAAAGGATCAAATTCAACGATCACAGAATTATTCGTAGTAAACTTGCGAACAAAAATAAGATTTTTAAAAATTCTGGGAGCATGAAGGACATTATTTAGGGACAAGGGAGGATTAGGGAAAGACAAAGATGTCTGACTATAACCACGAATAGGTATAGTATGACCATTTCCCACAATTATGCCATTATTATGATGGCTCAAATAAAAATAAGATGAGAGATTACCATTTGAGGAAGTCATGTGAGAATTTGCGCCGGTGTCCATGTACCAAGATGGATCGGGCGAAGTGAGAGACATGGTGTGCATTGTGGATGCAATATCTGTTGGAGAATATGCAGCAGATTGCCCATTTGTTGAACTCACAAATGCTTGGGGAGGACGTGGGCCAATAAGACTTGGCTGTTGCTGCCCCTTAGTACCCATTGGACGTGGGGCCCAACCTTGATTTGGATATGGTCAAGGTTGAGTAGCCCATTGAGGCATCCAACCTCAAGTTGGGTAATTAGGCCAAGAAGACCCCCACTGTTGCTGCACGGCACCCTGCTGCCCAGAACTGTGCTGACCTTGATGGCCTCCATTTCCATGGACCTGACCCTGGAGGCCACCACCTGAACCATGGCTGCCACCATAGCCGAATTTCTTGCCAGGATTTTTGCGATTGTAGTTTTGTTTCCCATGAAGAGAGTGGTTCGCTTGATATGAGGGGGACCCAGAATCATCATAATCTGACTGCGCATCCACCATGGCGGACTCCAAGTTTGTGGCTGCCTCTTTTGCTAATCCAACCTCTTCTAACGTCAACATCGACCGGGCTTGATAAAAGGAGGAAGTGGGTCACTTTGGAGAATAACTGTACCTACACCCCTATACGCCATCGTGAGACCCGAAACCAATTGAATAACAAGTCGACTATCCGACACCGGTGCTCCGACATTCTTCAATTAGTCCGCAAAAGACTTGAGACGCTGACAAAAAGCCGAAAATTTTGGAAAATTCTCCATCTTAGTAGTGGATAACTCGGCTTCGAGAGTTACCACACGGGAATTTTTATTATCTTTGGAAAATATCACGAAGTCTACCGTGGCATCGGGTTCAATAATGGTATGTAAAATATCATTAGAGATGGTTGCATAAATCCATGAGAGAACTGTAGCATCAAGAGTTGACCACAATTCCTTTTCATTCTCAGTCGAAGGAACCTTCTCTTTTCCCTTGGCAGGAGGAATGATATGATGGACCTTGTGAGAACGTGCGGTAATTTTGAATAGTTCCGCCCATGTGGAGTATTGAACATTCTCCATTTCAAGAGTGATGGAGATATGGTTTCGAATGTTTGAAACTGCAAGAGCTTGATGGAATGAGTTCTTGTTATCCAACATGGTGATGAGAAGAAAAGAAGAAAAAGAATGCTAGGGCGCTTTGCGGAAGGTGAAAAAGATCATTTTCTGCCTAAAAAACTGATACCATGATAGAAATAATTCCTCAAAAGATTTCTATTAAGAAAATTATAATATATATATATATATATATATATATATATATATATATATATATATATATATCAATACAGAAGCATGTTAAAAGCCTAGAACTAAGGATACTTTTACATGCAATTAGCCTAATAATAAGGAACCAGAATCTAATCATTCCTAAATTACAAAACACAAAAATATATTTACATATATTTAACACTCCCTTTATCAAATTAAACTGACTAAAATTATTGTCAACAAAGATTGATAACAAGTACTCAATGAATATAATTGGGCAACAAAAAAAACTGTAAACAAAATCAATGATTTAAAAATCGGAACGGACCGGCCGGTTCAACTGCTTTAACAGCGAACCGCCACTTGGTCCGGTCCGATTAGTCCAGAAAACCGAATAATACGGTTAAACCGTCAAAAAATGAGTGAACCGGTTGATAACCGGGTAGAATCGGGAACGAGTAGCTTTAAAACCGGTCGATTGATTTGTAAGAATTAACAGAAAAATAGAAAGTGTCAATTAAACTAATTGTGATTCCCGTCTTTTCCCCCTTTTCTATTAATTTCATAGGTAAGTGGTGATAATTAATTTCCCTAGAAATTAGAATTGAATATGGTTTGATTATTTTTCTATCTTTAACTCCTAGTTTCTCTCACTTTTCCATTCTTTTTAAGTTTGTCTAATCATTATTTTGTCTTTTTTGTTTAAATTCCTTAAGTGATGCCCAAATTTCCATTTTAAACTATAATTTTTGATATTTTCTAATTTATATTTTTCAATCTTCATTTTTAACTTTATTTGAAATCACCCTATATATTAATACAAAATCTTTCTAACCTATACGTTTGCTTCGTATGCTTCATTTGACAAATAAAAATTCTGGTGCTTCGTTTATTTATGTGTCATCCGAGCATAATATTTACCTAATTTAATACTCTTCTTTTTATTGTATCTTAACTAATTTAATTCTTTTTTTTATTTGATTCTCCTAATATAAAAATATAAATAATTCATATATAATTAGTAGATAAAATCTAAATTAGTTTTTTTAATTGAAAGACAAACTAAATATGAAATAATTTTAATTACAAAAAAAAAAAACTTATTATGAATTTAAAATAATTAAATAAGTTTTATTGATTATAGAATTTAAAATAATTTTATTTTTGGAATTTCAAATATTCTATATAGGTAAAATATGAGTTATTTACAATAATATAAGTATGTAACTAAATATTAGTAATGTATTCAATCTAAACATAAAATATTAAATTATATACTAATTATTAATAATTGATTGGACACCACTACAATGCGATACGAGTTGAGAGTATGACATCTTTTGAATATCTCAAAGTATGTAATAATTAATTATTAATAAATTATATTAATATATAAAATGATTTAATAATAATAATTAATAAATAGATATTAGACACGAGTCTAGAATGTGACGCATTTTGAATTTTTGTAAGTATGTAACTAAGATTATTAATGAACTTAATTTAAACATCAAATACACAATTATTTAATATTTATAATAATTAATAAATAGATTAGACATGTATAAGTCACAGGTTGGGAATATATTATTTTGATTTTTTATTTTAGATTTAAAACTCAAATTATCACAAATATTTTTTATATTTATCTTTTGATAAATCCGTATAATACACGGGTTAAACAAGTATATATTAATGCAAAACCCTCCTAATTTATGTGTCTGTTTCGTATGCTTCGTTTGGATAATAAGAAAATTTGGCGCTTCGTTTGCTTATGTGTCATTTGAGCCTAATATATATCTAATTTAATATTTTACTTTTATTGTATTTTTCCTAATTTGATATTTTTTAATTATATTTAGCCTAACTTAATAGTTTTCTTTTATTATATTTTGTCTAATTCAACAATTTTCTTTTATACTCCTAATATAAAAATATAAATAGGTCATATATAATTATGGGGAAATTACCATTTACTACATTCCAATCACCACTAATTGCCATATAATCCACTAAATTGCTTTCTTCCCATTTAGGTTAAATATTTACCATATACTCATAAAACTTGTGCTAAATTGACGCCCTGAATCTAAAACTAATGGCAATACTATATGGTATGAAGAGTGATTGGCGCATCCAAGATTATTCCACCAGAAAACAGTTTCATTCATATCACTGTTACTCTTTGTTCCTATGTTCGGAAAAAAAAAAAGACTAACACACAACGAAGTATGGAATGCAAAGAAATAAATAGAATATTATGGAATTTCCAAAATATTCCATACTATTTCTATAGAATATTCAATACACTAGCGAAATATGAAATGCAAAGAATTAAATACAATAGTATGGAATTTCCAAAATATTCCATACTACTTCTATAGATTATCCAGTACACTAGTGAAGTATGAATGCAAAGATATAAATACAATAGTATGGAATTTCCATACTATTCCATACTACTTCTCTATAATATTCAGTACACATGAAATGTAAAGAAATAAATATAATAGTATGGAATTTCCAATATATTCCATACTACTTCTCTAGAATATTCAATACACTAGTGAAGTATGGAATGATATATTTTCGAGAGCTGAATATAATATATGTAATTAATAATATATATATATATATATATATATATAGAGGATTGGGTTCAAAACTCTACTTATTAGGAGTGCGATATATCATCTACGTAAACACAACTCGCTTAATAAAATGACGAAAATTTTGCCAAATCAATGATTTGCATCCAAAAAAATTTTCAACTAATGTGCCAAATCGTTGGAACTCTACTTATAAATTGCTTAATGATATTTTTGAATATAGAGATGCATTGTGCATTTTTTAATAATCAAGATGTCGATTTCGTTTTGTTTTATTTGGGATGATTGTTATAATATGATGTCCCTTTTAAAAATTTTTAACGACGCCATCGTGACTTTATCCGGTGTTTATTATCCTACTTCCACATTACTTGTTGATCAATGTATTCAAATTATACTTGTTAGTACTTCTTTACTCGATTCGCCTAAATTAGGTGAATGTATTGCTAATATGTTGAGTAAATGGGTCAAATATTTTCTTTACATTTCCGACGTATTTTTGATTGCAAAAATTTTAGACCCGAATTATCGGGTAGAGGGTTAAAAAAATTTACTTAAATCTTATTACGATGCATTATGACCTTTTTTAAGAAACTTCAAATGTTGAAATTTCTAACGATTATATTGTTGCTCACCAAGCACAACAATCTTTATCAAATATTTTTAATGATTACAAGCAATTTTTTTCTAGTGATTTTAATGTGTCCCTTTCCCCCACCACTTTTAACGTAAGACCCAAAGACCCTCGACAAGCTTTAGCCCCATATGAGGTTGATTGAGAATACTAAGTGAAAACGGCAAATGGCTAGTGCTAGTCGATCAATGGAATTAGACATTTATTTAGGGGTTCGGTTCCAAAAAAGCCCGATGGTACTACTAACGATCTTGTGCAGTTTTGGTAGAAAGTGGCCAGTATTTTAGCCCGATGGTACTACTAACGATCTTGTGCAGTTTTGGTTGAAAGTGACCAGTATTTTTCGTACACTCTCTAGGATTGTCAAGGAGTTTCTCGCCGTTCCTGTTTCAACAGTTTCTGTTGAATAAGCCTTCAGCACGGGAGGCTATTTGTTAGATGATCACCGGTCTAACTTGACACCCAAAAATCTTGAAAATCAAATGTCTTTGATTCCATTACGAGGCAAGTTAATTCTAATATTAAAAGTTAAATTTTTAATTTTTAATATTAGAATTAAAATCAAGTCCCTTTAAAAAAGAATTATTTTTTAAAACTTTTTATTTCAAAAAATATATAATTTAATTTGTAATGTGATTTTGTTATGTTATTTTGAAATAAATGCCATCATCTTGTTAATTAGGTTGTTTGTAAATATTAAAATTAAAATCAAGTCCTTCTTTTTAATTTATTTTTTTCAAAATAAATAAATACTTCCTACTTCAAAAACTCAATTATTCAAATTTTATTTATCTCATTCTAATTCCATTTAAGTTTCAATTATTCAATTTTTTTATGTTTTTAAATTTAATTTAAAAAAGTTAAAAAATATATAAAAATCGGCGGTTAACCGCCGGTTTTCCGGTTAAACCGTAACCTTAACTGGTTCTCCGTCGGTTCGGTTACGGTTAGAGTTGAACCGATTAATTCCAGTAATTGATTTCCAAGATTTTCCATCTCAATCTCATAAACTGTTACAAGCATCCGAGGGCTGGGGATGCTTTAGGTTGATCAATCACTTGTTCCCTTCCAGTTTAATGGCGGAGATGAAAGCTACTGTGAGAGCCCTTTTGGATCTTCCAATGGAAATCAAACAGAGGAACAAGGATGTGATCGCCGGCAGTGGATATGTAGCGCCCAGCAATGCCAATCCTCTCTACGAAGGATTGGGTCTTTATGATATTGGGTCTTCTGAAGCTGTTCATGACTTTTGCTCCCAGCTACAAGCTTCTCCTTTGCAAAGGTGCTTTTCTCTAACAGAGTTTATTATTATTATTATTATTATTATTATTATTATTATGATTTCCGGTTATGTTTTTGGTTTGGGAATTAATTGGAGTTTGATGAATTCATATGGCGCCCATGGTTTTGAAGTTTTACTTGAATAATTTTTCCTGTCAGATTTAGAATCATAAGCATGGTTTATGAACAAGTGGACCAATTTCAGGGTAGAGGATCTTGAGTTGATGGAACCAATTTTAGGTTGCGATTGAAAATATTTGGGAATTTTCTTTACACTAGAAAACAGTGATAAAATGCTTGAAAGTAAAAAACAAAAAGAATTTGGAGAGATTAATTGAATATGAAATGAAAATGTAATGAGGAAAACTGATCTATTATAAAACTAGTAAAATAGTGCTTGAATATCATTGATAGTTAAAAATATCTAGTCCGTGAATGACTAGTAATTTTATTTTTTGAGTTTTTTTCATAAACAATTACATATTTTGGGAGCTAAAATAAATGTAATCCAATCCCACCTTAACTGTCAAGACTATTTAGCTTAGAAGCTACAGAAAGTCTTGAATATATTGATTATATCCAAGTTGATCTCGGTTGACAACCATTTTAGTTACCTAAACACATCTCTGTCTTTGCAAAGTGGTCTAATTTGGGACTCGCTTGTTTGTATCATAAAAAGTTCTAGTATTCACCATTCTTAAAGTGGATGAATGTTTACGGAAATCAAGAATCAAGTGTCGTTGTGGTCATTATTTTTGCAGGGGGACGATCGTTAAGTACTCTGAAGCTGTCCACAAGGTGACCATGGACATAGCTCGGAAATTGTGCCAAAGTATGGGGTTAGATACGGATTTGTTCAATGGCTGGCCTTGTCAGTTCAGAATAAACAAGTATAACTTCACTCCCGTGAGTGTAGGGTAATCAGGAGTTCAATTTCACACAGATTCAGGGTTTTTGACCATACTGTCGGATGATGATACCGTCGGTGGCCTGGAGATGCTCGATGAGAAATCTGGAGCATTTGTAGCCGTTGATCCTTTGCCAGGATCACTTCTTGTAAACTTTGGAGATATTGCCAAGGTTAGTGTGGTTTTCTTTCATATCATTTTAGCATGAAGGATAAAGTGGAATGGGCCCGGGATCAATTTTAATTTTTTTATATAAAAAGATCTACGGCTATAAATGCTGGAGGGGGTGGGGGTATGATGCCTTGAAGACACCGTAGACTTTTCCGTTAATTAGTTTACTGTTCGAATTTCTGACAAAATCAACTATAGCGGTTCAAGTTAAGAATACACTCATGGATAGGTTACCCAATCCATAAACAACCCTAAGAGTGATTCAGGCTGCACTTCCAAATAGTAGGGTGAGCAAAAATCCGAAAAACCGAACAAAAATTTACGGGTCGGTTCGGTTTTATATAAATTCGATTCGGTTTCGATTTGAGAATTCTAAAAAATCGGTTATTTCGGTTCGGTTTTAACCGAAATATAATTAAAAAACTAAAAAAATAATTTTTATATTACTTATTATTATTTTTTATTAATTCGGTAAGGTTCGGTTAATTCGGTTTTAAACATATTTTTGGTTTAGTTCGCTTTGCAATTTTATAAATATTTCGATTCTCAATTTTTTTCGATTTTAGACTTAATTTCGGTTGGTTCGGTTCGAAGATTTATGCTAATTTCGGTTTCGATTATATTGGTTCGGTTCGATTCGATTTTCGGCCGAATCGACCCAATGCTCGCTCCTACCCACAATGAGCTTATTAAACTCACTATGTTAACCTTTTAAGACTTAAACGTCCCATGAACACGTCACATGCATCATTTCTGCAGGGATCAAAATCATGAGTAAATTGTCCATAAATAAGGAAAAAATAATACATAGTTGACCGATTCTGCAAAAAGATAATTGAAGGGGGCTGTTTTTACATTATCCCCAAAGATACAAGACTAATTTAACAAATTTCCCTTATTGAAACTGTTTCCAAATTCATGTATTGAAATATAGGGAAGTTCTACGGTGTCATGAAGGTATCATTTCTCACTTTTTCTCACCTATTATCAATCGTTGGATCAATTTAAAGTTATAAATATTAAAAGATGGATGAATGTAAATGCAAGTGGGGTGGGAAGCATGGTACCGTGAAGACACCGTAGTCATTTCCTGAAATATCTTATGCATTTTTGTTTCAATTTATGCTTTTTAAAAGATGATTAACTATTTTGTATTAGAAGATATTCATATTTGATTGAAATTTTTCCCGGACCCCATTCTCCCATATATTCGAACAAACGAATGAAATGTCTAAATCATATAATGAATCATGATCATTTCTTAGTAAGTGGTGGAAATGTGGTTTAATTTTGACCAAATTATGTGAGTGGATTCTATTTGTGTAAATTAGAAATTAATACTTTAAAATTTTCAAAACAACATATTTGTGAATGAGAAATTAAAATTTTAATATTAAACTATTTGATGAATATTGGACTGCCAGTCTACTGAACAGAGAACTGTTTTGATTCATATATATTGTACTGAGAAAATCTGTTGAAAAGAATATGTTCACTTGTAAACGAACTGATAATATATTTGATAACAAAATATCTGATTTCAAACATAATTGAACAAATGCATCTTGTCAAAAGTTGTATCAGATATAATTGAATTAACATAATTCTGTGGAAAAGTTGTTGCGAATATAATTGAACAGAAGCAGCATGTTCAAATGTTGTATCTACTAATGATCATACCTATGCAAAACGTTGTGTCAAAGCAAGAAGTTTTGTCCATTGAAACACAACCTTACAGTCTCAATAAATATCCCATATGTCTACGATCAATTCATTCAATTTATTCATACATAATTCATTCAAAGCATACAAAGCATTTTGTCTAATTCTTTCTTTAAAAATTGATTGTTCCAAATATAGTTTTGTTTGTCAAATATCTTAATTATTGAAGTATTTCTTAGTTAGAATTAGAAATCATTTTATCTCAGGGATGATTGCTATCAACCGTATGCACTGTTTTGTAGCTTTTAGTGGTGTTGAAATAAGAAAAGTGGGTTCAATGCTTGATATTATCGGAATTTGATTCGAATGTAAGAATCAGGGGTTTTTTAGCTTGTGAAAATGAAATGAAAACGGAAATAAATGGAAAACTATGAAAATAAATTAACTAGGAAACGTAATTGCAAGTATTTAGGATGCCTCGTATGTGTGCCCAATTGAAATTGCAAAGCCATAATGAAAATAAGCAAGTAAAAGCAAAGTTTCTCTAAGTACAAGCATGAAAGCCTAAAGTACTATTATGCATGCATGATCATGAAAACTTTAATAATGTAAATTAGCAAAAATCGAAAGCATCAATAGAAAGAGTAGTAAAAGTTGACGTGAAAGTTTTAAGTTTTTTTCCAAAAATAACAAGAAACGAAGAGTAGATCTAGGATTTAACAAAAAACCATGTATGAAAATAAAATCCAAAATAAAGCATATGAAATACTCAAAATAAAAACGATCAAGGACTTGATCTATGATCTTGGTGTGTCGCTCACCTAGATTCTATAGCCAATTCACAAGATCTAACAATTAATCTAAGAGCTAAGGCAAAATTTATAAAATGAAGATCAAGCATGAAATTGAAGAACAAGCACGAAATTAAAGGAAAACTTACTTGAATTAAGGACAGAACCAACAAACTTGAATGAAATAGCAAAAATAAGATCCAAGTAATGTCTTGAACTCTTCTTGAGCTTACAAACCCAAGGAAAAGTTTCAAATTAAATCTAAGAACTAGAGAGAGAAAATTAATTCCAAACTCATGCAAGAGCTGGGAGTTATCCCTTTACAAAATGATAGCTGTGTTCTATTTATACTAGGTTTAATTGGGGTTAAATGGGACAAATTGGCCTTAAAAGGCTAGATTTTCTTGGCTTGACCAAGGTTTGACCCAGAATGACCCATTTGCTTGCAGTTTGGCGTGTAGAATGGCGTGCGCCAAAGCTGCTGGCAGGGGCTGGCGCGTAGTTTGGCGTAGAGGTGTTGATCCGGTTACGGTTAACTGGCGGTTAATAACCAGTTGACCGGTTACGGTTAACCGTTGACCGTCGGTGGTCACGGTTATAACCGTTACCGTCAGCCGGTGGCTGGCGGTTAGGTTACGGTTAACCTGACCGTCTAACCGTAACCGCGCGGTTAACCGCCGGTTAACCGATTTTTTAAAAAAAATAAATAGTCAATCTGCTGCATTTCTGTCGATCGACTACCTGTCGATCGAAAAAGTGTCAGTCGATCGACTGAAATTCAGTCGATCGACGGCCTGATCGACTGAAATTCAGTCGATCGACGGCCTGATCGACTGCTTTTTAAAAAATAAAAAAAAATTAAAACCCGGCGGTTAACCGCCCGGTTCGGTTAACCGGTTTAACCGTAACCTTAACCGGTTCTCAGTCGGTTAGGTTACGGTTAACCAAAAATCGGTTAATTAACCGGCCGGTTATAACCGAATCAACACGTCTAGTTTGGCGTGTGCCAAAGCTGCTGGCAGGAGCTGGCGCGCAGTTTGGCGTGCGCCATACCTTGGCGCGAGTTTTGGATTGCCATGGAGAGCCTTGGCTAGCATTCCAGAATGTTTGGCCATTTAGGAGCTTGCTCTTGGCACCGATTTTGGCACGGCTTAGCTTGAATATTGGCCCGCAATTCCTTTACCTATGAAACATGAATTTTAAATATAAAGACTCAAGAATTACACCAAACCTCAAATTAATTGAAGTCATTTAACCAAATTAAATATAAAATCATAAAGAAACACGAAAAACAACAAAACAAGAAAAACAAGCTAATATCCTTACAAAACTCGAATCGAAGCCACTAAAAACAATACTAAAACCTAATAAAAACACGATAAAAACACCAAAATTACATGCAAAACAACCACCCCACACTTATCGGTTTGTTCGTCCTCGAACAACGAAAAGAATCAAGAATGTATATGCAATGAACATTATGCAAAAAGAAAGATCCTTGTGCTTATGCTAACTAATACGATGAAAGTATCAACATAAACTCGTTATCGCCAGGCATTGTTCGTATTACTCCTTCTCAAGTGAAAATCCAAATCGATGACTTCCTCACAAATGGAATTTTGAGGGTGTTCTCTCAATTCACTCAAGTGTTTGTTATAAGGGACGTGTATACGCTCAAGTTGGACAATGCATGCACCTTGTCAAGATTTCACAAATCGGAAACTCAAAATCACCCATTGTACATGACCAAACAAGAATCAAAAGAGGTCTTTATTTTGGGTTGTAATGTTGGCTCTTTGGTAAGGTATGGAATATTTGGATATAGTGGCTAACTCACGATCAAACGTGATCAATAACACACGAAACCCTAATTTCTAAAAAACGAAGCTTATGATTGCTTCACCCTTCCCAAATTACCAAACTTTCATTCGAAACCCTTTCGTACACTTACACACTTTCCCGACTTTTATTTCACAACACTTAGAACCATTTTGAATTCGCTTCTTTTTACTAAATTTAGACCTTTTGAATTAAGCTTTTCGCTTGAACGCACGCTTTATCACTTTTCATGATTTGTGTTGGAGTTTTATTTGTTGTTCTCCTTTTTTTTTTGTATAAGAAACTCAAAACCCAAAACCCACAATTGATTTCCATCACATTTGTAGCCAACTAACAACATACACTCTCATCTCACAATATATAAAGATATAAGAGTTAAAATTGAGTTCGGCTAACAAGAAACGAGGTATAGGCTCAAAGGGGGCTCATTTGAGATATTTAAGTAGCTTATATATTTGGATATGGCCGGAATAAGGGTGATATATGTGCCTCGAGGTCATTTCCAAATTCAATCATGTACGAGCAAAGTCAAGCCACCTCAATGCAGTTTCCATAAAAATGCAAGCAAAACCGATAATTCACACAAGGCTAATCACTAGTTCGCACCGAGTTTTGGAAAAAAAAATCAAAAGAGTTTTAAGAATGTTGCAATCTTTTCACGAGTAAATGTTGATTATATATATATAGGCGGGTTTTGGACGAAACACAAAAATTCAACTCATTACACAAGAGGGCATATACATGCAAAAACCCGACAAGTAAACTATTCAAACTTCGAAGCACGTGGTGATTGCTCAACAATGTAACAAACTCACACAAGACACAAAAACGACTCAACCATATAAATGCGCAATTAGTAAGCGTCACTTTGCCAAGAATGCGTCACTTCGCCAAGGCTCGAGTCAAGAAAGACAAATCATGTTTTGTAACACCCACACCCTAACCACCTACCCACTTCACACTGAAACCATGCGATGCCCTTATTGCATTTTAATGAAAATCAAGTAAAATGAGGGTGAGATAGAAGCTTCCTTAACCGAGCGAGTTTGGGTCGAGTTCGGTGGGGTCCACTTAAGCATCTAAGCAATCCAAGCGAAAATCGAGCATAGCTTGTTTCTCCCAGCTCCATGAACGCTATTAACTTTCCAATTTGGCCAAGGTTGAAGTCGGAAAACAACACACTATAAAAGAAAATCACAAAAAATAAAAAAAACACAAGAAAATTATGCACATGACTCAAAACAAAACAAAACAAGGGTTAAAAAGAACCAAAAGACACAATTTTTTAATTTTTTTTTCAATTTTTAGAATGTTTTTGAATTTTTTATATAATAAGAAGGAAATGAAAGAAAGAAACGTAAAAGTATAAGAAATAAATGAAAAGAACTTGGGTTGCCTCCCAAGAAGCGCTTATTTTACGTCCTTAGCTTGACAAACTTCTTTTTTTGTCACGGTGGAAAGAGAACGGGAGGATCCACTGAAGCTATATCCTCCTTGTCGGGAGGGTCCAATTTTCGAACCGTTCTCGGGGCATCGCATAGCCCAAGTAAAGGTTGTCAGAAGCAACTATTCCAAAGGCCATCTTGGCTCGGTCTTCGGGTGGAATGGTGGTTTTATAATGACCCGATGACTCATCTAAAAACCAAAAGGAATAATTGTCGGCTAGCTCGTCCATTATGTGGTCGATAAACGGGGGAGGGAAATGATCTTTCTTGGTGTCCGTATTTAACTCCTTAAAATCGATCAACATCCTCCAACCCGTTGTAGCCCTCGTGGCCAACAACTACCTTTTTTCGTCCTCGACAATGGATATATCGCTTTTCTGGTATTATGAGGATGAGACTCACCCACTCACTACCGGCAATTTCGAGCATTAATCATTCCTCCAACAACTTCAATTTTCCGTCTTCCACTATCTCCTTAGAATTTGGATTCAAACACCTTTGGAATTCTCGATATGGTTTGGCATCATCCTCTAAGATGAGTTTATGCATGTAAGTCCAAGGGCTAATCTCCTTAATAACTCTGGGTCTCCAATCAATAGCACCCTTATGAACTTTAAACACATCAACCGACATCTCCTCTTCTCCTCGATTCGAATTTGCAAAGATGGTAATCGGCTTGCTCTCTTCTTCCTCCAAATAGACGCGCTTGAGGTGAGATGCGAGAGGCTTAAGCTCGGGCTTGTGGCTCCTCTCGACCTCATTAGGGGCTAATTCGAACAATTCGACGATCCCCTCAAGATAGTCTTCACGCTTTTCAATATTATCATCAATAACCTCCACCTCCCCCTCTAAAAAGTCGTCATTGCCCTCAACGACACATAAACAATCATTTTCACACAAATCTTAGGTACATTGAAGCACAATGGACTCCTTTTTACGAACAAGGGGCTCATCATCCTCACAGCAACCCTCAATATAGACTTCCCAGCCAAACTCATCCTCAATGCTCCTTACCTCCATATAAACTTGTTCGACCGAATCTTGGATCACATCCATATGTAACCACTCTTCAAAAGATATTTTTAAAGGAGAAGGCATAGGGGATTTAGAGGTTGGTGCCTTCGGGAGAAGGGGTGCCTCCTCACAAAGGGGGTCGCAGTGACCAGGCCCGGGCGACTGTTTACCAAAAACACAGGTCTCCGCAAATTGTATGGGTTCGAAGACTTGTGGAGGCCATCGGAAAGTTCCTTTGCCAACGTGGGGCCCATATGGGTGGAATCAAGAGGAGTAAGAACACTCAGAATAGAAACCACTTCCTCATCGAACGACGGGACAACCGTATTATCAACCACCCCACCACTTCCAAGGAACGTGACCGCAAGAGGATGCGAAGTTTGGCTTGGAAATTCGTCTTCCTCATTCGCTTGCTCTATATATCCACATCACTTTCCAATTGATCAATTGTAGTGCTTAACCCGTTGGTCGTAGCCTCGAGAGCATTGAACTTAGAACGAATCCAACGTGATGAAAAGTGTTTGAAATTGTTGCAAAATGGCCAAGAAATTCGGATCGGAGGGCGTATTAGGAGC
>BMAC01000001.1:4348168-4394249 GCA_014905375.1 Phtheirospermum japonicum | reverse complement strand
GAAGCAAATTCCGTGTACCCCTTTTTCAGCCCAAAAAAGAAAAAAGAAAAAAAGGGGGGGCAAAATTAGGAGGAGCCCCGCAAAATCGAGTACAACAATTCGATTAGAATTATCTTGGTTAACTTGAATTTCAGTCATACAACTACAGTGGAATGCGAGAATAGTTTGCGGTTTCGGTAGCAATTCTCAATCTCGTATGCCAGTCGAGAGGTGGAAAAGGCTCCTCCTGGTCTCTGGTGGTGGCCCGAAGAAGCAGATGCTCCCTAAGGGTTCCATTTTCCGAAAAGTCGTAAACAACCAAGGGAGTGAGGCCCGAGTCAATTGACCATCCAATTACGTGCGCCATGTTTCTGTGAGAAACAGCAGCCAATGCCTACACTCTAAATAAAATATTAGTTTAATTTATACGAGTTTAATAACGAACTCACTCTATAACTCACTAACGAACCCGCTCACGAGCTGACGAGCCAAATACCATGAATCTAGAGTTTGCTCGTTTATTAAACGAGTCTTTTTAAACGAGCTCGAGCGAGCTTTTATCGAGTCGGGTAACGAATAGCTAACAAACTGTTTGACTCATTTACACCCCTAGTCAAAAGTCAAGGGGAACCATTTTCTCAGCAAAACTATGTAAGAGTTATTAGCGATCTAATGTACTTAAGTAACTATACATGTCCTGATATTGCATCTTCAGTGAGTAAACTGAGTTGGTTCACAAGTAGCCCTAGTAAAGATAATTGGAATGCTTCGAATAAGGTACTTAGTTATTTAAAGTTTAGCATAAATTATAGTATACTTTATACAAGATATCTAGTAGTATTAAAAGGATATTGCGATGCTAATTGGATATCGGACATAAATGACTCAAGGACACAAGTGGATATATATTTACGATAGGTGGCGAAGTAGGGTCGTGGAAGTCTTTTAATCAGACATTTATAGCTTGGTCAACTATGGAACCTGAGTCCATAACCTTAGATAAAGTTGGAGAAGAAGCAAAGTGACTTAGAAATCTGAGGGAAGACATTCCTTGTTGGAATAAACCAAAGTGTCTTCAATAATGATACGTTGTGATAATCAATCAGATATCGCAATGGCACTAAGTGGCCTGTACAATTGGAAGTCTAAACATATACGTAGACGGCACAATACCATTTGATAATTGATCTCATATGGGGTTACATCGATTGACTACGTACATTCAAAGAACAACCTAGTGGATCTGCTTACAAAAGTCATAACCGAAATCACTTGTATGGAATTGAAGTCCACAACAAAAGAACAGTCTTAGCAGAAACCCGACCTTATGTGTTGGAGGATCCCTCAATGGGAAAACTAAGTTTAGACAGTTTAGTGAACACTAGAAAACACACCATCACATTCTTAAAATGTCCAAGTGGAAAATCTGCTTAAGTGGCGAGGTTAATTTCTTAAGAGTCTTTAATAATTCCTATACTTATAAGGTGGAGGAAGGCATGATACTATAAATAGGAGATCACCTATATAAGTGAAGAAATAATGGTCACTTCGAAACAAAAATGTTTATGAATCTAAGATACATTCTAGGGCCGAAAAAGAAAAAAATGTGAGAACTAGGATGAATTACAATTGTTATTGTGTGAGTGTTGTTGTCTTGTTTCATACAAACGGTTGGGTAGTTCAAAATATCGCATTAATAGCCATTAAATGCGACAGTATTTTACTAGGGAAGATTCGAAACTAGAAACTATCTATCCTGATGCAATAATTATTCATTGAAACTTTCAAACTATTTGTATACACGGATGCATTAATTTCATATGTGTGGGGGATGTTGGAAATTTGGTTCAGTTTTGACCAAAATATGTGATTGGATTCTATTTGTGTAAAATAGAAATTAATACTTGAAATTTCTCAATACAATTTTTTTGTGAATGAGAAATTTGTTTTTAATGTTTGCAAAATATTATACTCACTACAAAAAAAATCGCTTATGCTGACGGCCAAATCCATTAGAAAGCCGTCAGTATATGAAATATTGACGGCCTCCTGACGGATATTGGCCGTCAGCATTATTGTGGTCAGGATTGCAGTATCCTGACGGTAATATGTTCCCGCCAGGAATGCTGGCGGCTTCCTTGATGGCTAAAACCCGCCAGTATATGGTCGTTAGTATTCTGGCGGCTTTGCCCGCCAGGAATACCTGATGCTATCCTGCCGGGTTTGACCGTCAGCATTCCTATCGGGTATGCTCGCCAGGAATACCTGATGCTATCCTGGCAGGTTTGACCATCAGCATTCCTGTCGGTTATGCCCGCCAGGAATAGTTGATAGTTTGGCCGTCAGCATTCCTGGAAGGTATTTGCGGGTAATTGCCGTCAGAACATCTATTATTAAAGTCTCTGATATATTAATTAATAATTAAATTAAAAATAATAAACAAATAACATTTTAGATAATCCAAAATATTATCCACTAATTAAAAATCAAAACAAATTATTCAATAATTAAAAATCAATCCATCCATCAAATGTATAAAAAAATCCCGAATTATCCATCAATCTAACTATCACCACCATCGAATGGCAGATTAGGGGGAGGCTGAGTAGAAGGCCGACGAGACATGGCCAGGGCAACAACGGCTTCAATCTGCTGACGAAGCGCCAACAGGGAATGCTCCTGCTCCTCGCGGATCAACCGCTGAATCTCCAGCGCCTCCTCCTCACGGATCCGCTGAATCTCCTAGTTGGCTAGATCAAGTTGCGTCTGCTGGAACTGGAGCTGCGTCTGAAGCTGACGAACATCGGCGGTAGAGGTGGAAGAAGTACTGCATCCCTTCTGAGTCTTCTCGAAGCATCCAAGGCCATAGCGTCGACCCTTCTTATTCCCGAGAACCTGTAGATAGACCCCGTTCGGGTCTACCTGAATGCTGCTATCATCAGACGACACAGCACGCCTCTCCTCCAAAACCCTCTCATAGTCCTCCTGATATGAAAATTTTCAGCTATTATTACTAAACAACTTTTATTAGATTTTATAATAAATCAGATATATATCATATATAAAACTTACAGCTATCCTATAGGCTTTGAGATCCGTAAATGTGCCGTCGGGATTTCAATGATACCTCAGCAGAAGCTCGTAATTATTGGGCTGCGTACCCGTCTGTGCAACCTGTATTTAAAGATACATTTATGATATTTAATATAATGAATTAATTAAAACATAAAATTATACATGTTCAATAATATAATTAATTACTTAAAATATTATTATCGACTTACAATCTCGGTCGCCTGTCGATTAGCTTGCATAAACCCGCCTCGATGCTTCACTATACCAGTCGAAGGGCCTCCGGGCTCGCTCATTCTGTTCCGACTGGCCTTCTCAGAATACTCCACCTCCTCAGGCCACTGAGACTCCACCAGCCATCTGTTCCAAATCGACTCAAGTATCATCCCATTCCGTCGATACGCCTTCATCCACTCATATATACGACTGTTATAATTATCTCGCACCGATATGTAGAATGCCGCCTTGATGGCATTCTCATCGTATATACTCCTGTCCCACCACACCAATCCCTACAAAAGAAATACAATTAGATAATATAATTAATCAATTTACTTAACACAAATCAAAATAAATAAAAAAAATTAAAACGAGGCCACCACGCCTGACGATGGCTGTCCGGGATGTGCTCAAATTTTCACCCTGCTGGGTGGATACGAGACTCGTGTATAGTCCCGAAATAGGTCGGCAAGTCCTTCGACGGACTTCGTAACCTAAAAATTAATAAGTTTATTTCAATATATGTCAAATAATTAAATTATATAATGAACACATAACAAAATTGATTAAAATATTACTTACCTATTTTCGATCACGACTACTTCGATTTCGGTAGTCCTGACCTCTGTACCGGGCGTGCTCCCCACCTCATCAGACGGGGTAGGCGTGGAACAGTATCATCGAAATCCATGTGGGTGGCATCATCCTCATGGGGTCCCGAGGACGATGAGCCAAGTGAAGTCCGACGATTATGAGGACCCCTGCCAGGCATCTAACATACAATATAGTTTAATTAATAAATAAAATTAATTATATAATTATATACATATGTGTGTGTGTGTGTATATGATTGTTCGGATTATCGTTAATACTCATAAAATCTGCAAACCTCAACCCTAACTTTTTAGACTCATCTTCATAGTTTTCTTCGTCTTCTTCAGTTAAATTTAGTTCATCGCTTTCCGACTCTTCTAAATCATCATTGACCGACTCGTCGTATTCGTGATTGAGAGGGTTGTTTAATTTGAAGTCGATATCATCTAATTGTATTGCAGGAAATGTTTCTACAACATCTTCTTGGAATTACTGTTGTTCAGGCACGCGAGGCTCGACATAATCCACCGTCGATCAAGCTTTGATTTGACAAGTTGCCCACCAATCTAGTTTTGTCTCACTTCAAACTCGGATACAAACTGTAGTGCACTTGAGTCGCCTGGGATGCGAGTACAAATGGCTCGTATCGATTGAGTCTACGTTTATGATTGATGTCAACGAGCTTATATTGAGGGTGAATTTTCGTGCCGGCTTGAGTTGGATCAAACCACTCACATTTGAACAAGAGCGTCCTTCCGGTCGTTTGAAGCCCGTGATACTCCAATTGAACCACTTCTAGAAGACGACTGTAATAATCCATGTAAAAACCTATATTTCAGTGCACCCGAGAACAATTAGAGAGATGCAGAAACCGAAATTTCAAAACTAAAAAAAAAACATACACATAAGATAACCATACTACAAGCCACATTCTCAAACTGTTCAAAAATGGGACAATTCGAAATTTAGTATCAAACTCTATATTTGATACTAAATCTCAAACGGGTCTAAGGAATATTGGAATAATTCAAAACTTAGTTTCAAATTTCTCTATTTGATATTAATCGTGTAACTTCGCCAAGGTTCCAAATAATCAATTACCACCGTCACATTTTTAAAAAATATTTTTAAAATTTAAATAAAACCACGTGACACCCTATCACGTTTTTAAAATATTTTTCAAAAACCCGCTATTGGAAAGACAACACATCCCGGCCGGCGCCGTAACCCACGTTAACATCCGACGGTATACAACCAACAACACCAATGACAATAATATATATAAACAAAAATAAACCCCGGCCGATCACCACGGCCTCCCATGCATTCAAAATATACAAAAAAATTTAAATCCCGGCCGATCACCACGGCCTCCCATGCATGAACAATATATATACAATATAATGGGTGCATACATGCATATATCATAATATAATTTGCCCTTAAAGTTTATCTAAATTTGAAAGCAAACCCTAATAATCTAAGTTAATACAATGATAAACCCTAATACAAGATTACTTCTAGATAGGTAGATTTTGAAGTAGACACGTGTTGTCTATAAAGAGCCACACAACACTCGAATACATGTCATCATTTTCCTCGACCACCCTCACCATGTCTGCTCCAAAAATCAAACGGCTCCTTGCTAGCATGGTCACTAAAAAAAGACGCCTTCATCGACTGTATCTACTACTGAATTATAGATGTTTGGACCCGACATGGGGAGGGCGTTTGAGGAGTACAATCTCTGTATGAATGATGTATGCGCTCTTTATAGACACGTCTACTCCAAAATCTACCCAAATTAGGTGATTATCCCTAAATTATGTGATTATCCCTAAATTAAACCCTAATTAGGTGATTATTCCTAAGTTAAACCCTAATTTCAAATTAAACCTAAATTAAACCCTAATTGAAGAATAATTATATAATTTTACCCTAATTAAAAAAAAAAGAAAACAAATATTTGTTTTATAAAAAAACAGATTCTTATTTTAAGGAAAAACATATTTTTAAACTAAAATTATAAATTATACCCTAAATTATTACATAATTTTAATTTATACACTAAATGAAACCCTAATTTCATATTAAAACTAAATTAAACTATAATTATAAATTATACCCTAAATTATTACATAATTTTAATTTATACTAAATGAAACCCTAATTTCATATTAAAACTAAATTAAACTATAATTATAAATTATACCCTAAATTATTACATAATTTTAATTTATACTAAATGAAACCCTAATTTCAAATTAAACTTAAATTAAACCCTAATTGAAGAACAATTATATAATTATTCCCTAATTAAGTCCTAATTAGGTAATTATGACTAATAGTCATAATTACATACTTAATCATAATAAACTCATACTTTAGCCCTAATTAACCCAAATTTCAACCCTAATCCCTAAACAAACACTAAAATCTAACCTTTAAAATTAATTATATAATAACTAATAAACAAAAAGTATATAAAAAAATATACAAACAAATACAAATATACAAAAAAAAATTAAAATGAAAAAAAAATTACCTTGGAGCAGCGGCAAGGGAGCGGCGCGGCGGTGGTTGGACCTTGGAGCAGCGGCGAAAGTGGCGGCTGGGCCTTGGCCAGGCGCGGCGGCGGTGGAAAAAAATGGACTTACCTCTTGAGGCGGGCGGCGAGTGGTGGAGGCGACAGGTAGTGGTGGAGGCGGCTGTGCGGCGATGGCGTCGGCACCTTCGGGAGGCGACGGGGACTGGAAGCCCGGCGATGGCAGCTGCGAGGCGGCGGCGATGGGCGCAACGGCTGCAGGGGTTGACAGAATGAGGCGGGCGATCTTTTTGTTACAATCCTGACGGGCAGGGCCGTCAGGTTTATAATTATACACTGACGGGCAAGGCCGTCAGCGTATATATTTTTATATTTTTTAATTAAAAATTACACGCTGACGGGCACGGCCGTTAATATATATATTTTTTTTGTTTTTTTTAAACAAAAAATATATCCTGACGGGCATGCCCGCTAGGATAGTTACGCGGGATAAATTCCCGCCCTAACCCTGAAGGGATGCTGATGGGGATAAATACTGACGGCCAAGACCGCCAGCAAATCCGCTAGCGAGGTTTTCTGCCAGCAAGTCCGTCAGCATTTCTGGCGGCCTTTTGGCCGCCAGTATTGCCGGATTTTTTTTTGTAGTGCTTCTCGGGCCTCTGAAACTCCACCAACCATCTATTTCAGGTCGTCTCCTCTAGGCAGGAAGATATCGTCCCTGTTAATCGATACGCCTTCTTCCACTCGTATATACGACTATTATAAGAATCCCGCATCGCTATATAGAATGCCATCTTGACGGCATTTTTGCCGTATATACCTCTGTCCCACCACACCAATC
This sequence comes from Phtheirospermum japonicum, assembly GCA_014905375.1. Taxonomy (NCBI): domain Eukaryota; kingdom Viridiplantae; phylum Streptophyta; class Magnoliopsida; order Lamiales; family Orobanchaceae; genus Phtheirospermum; species Phtheirospermum japonicum. Next base: position 4,386,999 of record BMAC01000001.1, on the reverse strand, counting down.
CCTACAAAAGAAATACAATTAGACAAAATAATTAATCAATTTACTTAACACAAAACAAAATTACCTTAAAACAAGGTCACCACGTCTGACGATGGCTGTCCGGGATGTGCTCGAATTTCCACCCTGCTGGGTGGATACGAGACTTGTGAATAGTCCTCAAATAGGTCGGCAACTCCTTCGACGGACTTCGTAACCAAAAAATTAATAAATTTATTTCAATATATGTCAAATAATTAAATTATATATTGAACACATAACAAAATTGATTAAAATGTTACTTACCTATTTCCGATCACGATTACCTCGATCCTGGTAGTCCTGACCTCTCTGCCGGGCATGCTCCCCGCCTCATCAGACGGGGTAGGTGGAACAGTAATAATCCATGTAATAATCAAAATTCTTCATTGAAGTAGACATTATCGTCGAAGTAGTACGAAACAAAATTCGACGCCTCTTCAACTAGATATGTGTTTGCTATGGAGCCTTCAACACATCCTTTATTCCTTACGTTGTTTTTCAACTTGCGAAGATACCTCTCAAAAGGATACATCCACCTATATTGCACTGGATCAGCAATTCTTGCTTCGTATGGTAAGTGGATGGGCAAATGTTCCATTGAATCGAAGAAACCCGACTGGAGTTGGTTAGAAACCACTCACATTTGAACAAGAGCATCTTTCCGGTCGTCTGAAGCCCGTGATACTCCAATTGAACCACTTCTACAAGACGACCGTAATAATCCATGTAATCTGGACCATAATTTGTTCCTCTTATACAAACTCCTGTGCTCGACGTTGATCTTTCAAAACCATACGAGAGCGTGTGAAATCTATATCCATATATATTTCAACCGTTGAAAGTGTTCACAATACGTGATGGACCATACGCAATTGACCTTATATAATCGTCATTTACATTGTTCAAAGGATCTCGTGCCTATATTAAAATAGCAATGTTATAATATATTTTAATTGCCACGTAATTTTAAAGATAATTAAGAGTCACGTAGTTCTCAAACCAAACAGGAAATTCAGCGTACACTTTTCGAGTCAGTGCATCATCTGTAATGTTCGGTTGGTGACGTTTAACACCATTTTCGAACAAATTGCACATTTATATTAAAATGAAGAATTGTTATAATATTTAATTAATAGATTTCGTTAATTAAAATTGCAATGATCTTGAATCGTTAACCTGATAAATTTCTGGAGTTCAGCACAATTTAATAACACATATCTTCGGGCCTCGGCCAATTCTTTATCTGACAAGAATTTTTTCCTGCGTCTGAGAAAGCTTCACCATTGTTTTTGAAAATAGATAGAACGTTTGGATCGTCGTCTTCATCATTTTGAACTTCTTCATTACGATTTAAGTTTGTCCTTTTTGTGGAGATATTCTCGTCGAAGTAGTACGAAACAAAATTTGACGCCTCTTCAACTAGATATGCATTTGCTATCGAGCCTTCAACACACTCTTTATTCCTTACGTTATTTTTCAACTTGCGAAGATACCTCTCAAAAGGATCTACATCCACCTATATTGCATTGGACCAGCAATTCTCGTTTCGTATGGTAAGTGGATGGGCAAATATTCCATTGAATCGAAGAAACTCGGTGGAAATATCATCTCAAGTTGGCAGCATCTCCTTTTAGTTCTCGTAGTACACGTATATTTCAGTGCACCCGAGAACAATTAGAGAGATGCAGAAACCGAAATTTCAAAACTAAAAAAAAATATACACATAGAATAACCATACTAGAAGTCACATCTCAAGCTGTCCAAAAATGGGACAATTCAAAATTTAGTATCAAACTCTATATTTGATACTAAATCTCAAACGGGTCTAAGAAATATTGGAATAATTCGAAACTTAGTTTCAAATTTTTCTGTTTGATATTAATTCTCAAACAAGTGATATATATGAATCGCATCACTTCGCCAAGGTTCCAAATAAGCAATTACCACCGTCACATTTTTGAAAAATATCTTAAAAATTTAAATAAAACCACGTGACACCCTATCACGTTTTTTTAAAAAAAATTGAAAACCCTCTATTGGAGGGACTACACCTCCCGGCCGGCGCCGTAACCCACGTCAACATCCGACAGTATACAACCAACAACACCAATGACAATAATATATATGAACAAAAATAAACCCCGCCCGATCACCACGACCTCCCATGAATGCAAAATATACAATTTTTTTTTAAATCCCGGCCGATCACGGCCTCCCATGCATGAACAATATATATACAATATAATGGGTGCATACATATATTACAATATAATTTGCCCCTAAAGTTTATCTAAATTTAAAAGCAGACCCTAACAATCTACCCTATATTCCTAATTATTTACTAAATTAACTCATAATTATCTAATTATAAACTTTGTGTACGTATATTCCTAAAAATTTACCAATTTAACCCTAATTTCAAAATTATTTATGAATAGACCCCTAATTTGAAATCAAAATTTTATTTCAAATTTAAACTCTATTTGAAACCTAATTACTTTAACTAGAAAATAAAAACAAGAATTTAAATAATTTTTTATTTAATTTAAAATTATTCTAAAAACTATAAATGTATTTTCAAATTAAAATAAAAACAGACTAAAATTAACTACAATTTATATTAACTATAATTTTATTCCCAATTAGGTAATTAATTCTTGATTGACTCTTAATTACATAATTAACTTTTAATTCCGTGTCATTACATATTAACCCCTAATGTAATTATAATTATTTCATTAACCACTAATTTGTTTTAATTACACAACAAACTCGAATTGCAAACCCTAATCACTAAATAAACACTAAATCATAACCTTAAACACTAATTGTATACTAATTATATAATAAATCAATCAACAACAAATACAAAAAAAATATACAAAAATATAAAAATAAAAATGACAAACTAACAAAAATGAATTGGAATTACCTCGTTGGCAGGCGGCGACGGCGACGCTTGGTGGCAGGCGGCGACGGTGGTGCTCAGTGGCAGGCGGCTTGTGCGGCTGGGATTTTGGCGGCGACGGCGGAGAGGCGGCTGAGATTCTTGGGCAGGGGGGCGACGAGGCGGCGGCGATGGCTCGGCGACGGGGGTAGGGGGGGAGGCGGTGAATTTTTTTGTTTGTTTGTTTGCTTTGACAGAATGACGAGGGGAAGGAGGGGGCTGCATTTTTAGGTTTAGAATCCTGATGGCCATGGCCGTCAGGATTCTCGATACTTATACGCTGACGGGCAAGGCCGTCAGCGTATATATTTTTGTTTTTTTTAAACAAAAATTATATCCTGACGGGCATGCACGTCAGGATTATTACGCGGGATAGATTCCCGCTCTATCCCTGAGGGGCTGCTGGTGGGGTTAGTTGCTGACGGCCATGGCCGTCAGAAAACCCGCCAGCATTTCTAACGGCTTTTTGGCCGTCAGTATAGCTGGATTTTTTTGTAGTGACTGGCAGTCTACTGAATAGAAAACTGCTTTGATTTGTTACACACATACATATATATTCATATATATTGTATCAAAAATATCTATTGAAAAGTTTTTGTACACTTGTAAACGAACTCTGATAAATATATTTGATAACATGATAATTGACTTCAAACAAATATAATTGAGTCGACACATCCCGTCAAAAGTTGTATTATATATAATTGAATAAACGCAATTCTATCGAAAATTGTTTAATTGAACAGACACAGTCTTTTCAATCTACTAATGAACAAACCCATGCAAAACGTTTGTGTCCATTCAACAAATGAACTATGCAAGTTGTGTTTATTTAAACACATATATTGTCTGATTCTTTCTTTCAAAACTCTTGATTGTTCCAAATACAGTTTTGCTCGATGATAATCCTAATTATTGAATTGGTTCTTAGTTAGAATTAGAAATTATTTTATCTTAGAAATGATTGCTATCAACCATGAGCACCGTAGCGAGACAATATTCACCTTAAAAAATAATGTTCAACACTCAACTCGATTTCAGACTTTGCATTTATTATTTTTTTCACATTTATTTTAAAAACCTTATCCAATTTATTACAAAGTCTAGCTAATAGTGATCTACAATAGCGAAATCCTAAGGACAACCTAAGGTTTTGTTTGGTTACTAGGAAAGAATACTTTTATCATTCACTCAAAGCATATTTAATTAAGATTTTTTCTTATAAACTCAAACAAGATTATTAAATTTCAATAGAAAATAAATACCCCATTAATATTAATAAATATATATATTTCACCACATTTTTTCTACATATTCTCCGATAATATTTCTCATAATTAATCTATCATAAGTTCATACAAAGCCTTGAAAACTCTCATAATTAATCTATCATAAATTCAAACAAAGCCTTGAAAACTTTGATAAATTTATATACCCCACCATACATTATAACAGAACAACTAGTAATAAAAGATGAGATCCAATATTCTATAACTTAATAAGATCACATCTCCTTTCTTTGTCAACCACATTTCAGTACCATACAGCTCACATGCCCTTGAAAACAATTGACAGATGAATTTTTCTTTTTTATTTCCCCACATTGCATCAATGTTCTGAAAGACAGTTTCCAGTCATTCAGAACCATCATATATAGAACAAGCCTTGGGGGACCTTCAACTTATCTAGGATCACTTGTTTTGAACAACCTAACTTCTCTAATGCCATAAGTTCATATTGTGGTGGGGTTTTCTTCAACCAGTAGTTATGTTTCCTTTTCTTTGCTGAACTGAATAGTAGATGAACTCAACACTTCAAGAAATGGCCCGGGGGATTGGTTATTTGATGTCAACAACAAAAGCATCAATTTTTAATTTTTTATATATAAAATAAATTATTCTTAAGAAAAGAATTATTTGGTTGAAGTTCTGACCGGAAAATAATCGAGAATGACTGCACGGCATGAAAAAATTTATATTTTAAGAGATGTTTCTCCCCTTTCAGATAAATTGTTGGGTCAATCGGCATGTAATGTCGTGTGCTCATCAGTTTTGTGTGTGGAACTGACACTTTTAAAATAAGATATTCATTCTTTTAAGGTTAAAAGTCATATTTTTCCAAAATAATTATTTACATTATTCGTGTGTATATCAACTATCGTTTCTTGTATATTCATATATCACCGGTCTCTTTTATATTTATTATCAAAACTCATGATTCATCATGCACTCGGGTGTATAATATAACAATTTCTGACCTTTTTCAAAGAATAGACAACAATAATTTTTATCGATTGAATTACATATCCAAACCCTAAATATAATAATGCTTTTGAATAAGAATGAATATCAAATAAAATAAACCACTCAATAAGAATCTATTATTACATATAATTTTAATATATTATCACTTATAATTTAAATATATCATCACAAATAACTTATATATATATATATATATATATATATATATATATATATATATATATATATATATATATTATCATATATAACTTGAAATTCTAAACCTAAAATGTTAAATTGTAATATGGAAAACTAAATCTACACATAAACCTATATACCCTAAAATTACAAAGTAAATCCTAAACCCTAAATAAATATGATAAATTAAAATTATATTAAATGTTTATGTTAGAGTCACATTATTAGGTGCATCCAAGTTCATGCAAGAAATTGCTCATGTGGTGCTTGTGCTTGATATATTAAATTTTTTATTGTTAAATAATATATTTATCATTTATTAAGATTATAAAATCAATTATTTTATATTTATCGAAATTCAAAATAACAGCTCAATTGAAAGATAATACTTATAAAAATTGAAAATATGTCACATTTTTAACCTTTCTCTAATCTATATTAATAATAATTATTAACTCATTTAATATTTCTATGGTTAAATTAATTTTGTTAGTAATTATAGTTACATACTTTGAAAAATTCAAAAGGTGTCCTACTCTTAAGCATTCTCGCATTGTGCCATTGTCTAATAAATATTAGTTAATTATTATTATATAATTTTATTCTCTTATATATAGACCGAGTTCATTACTAATATTTAGTTACATACTCCAAATATTGAAAATATATCATAATTATCTATATATAATATTTAAAATCTTAAAATCAAATTATTTCAACTTTTATTATAAATATAATCTATTAGTTATTTTCATATACAAGTGTTTCTTTGTAAATTAAAATTATTTCATATGTAATTTATTTTTTAATTAAAATAATTAATCTAGATTTTTTTTCTATTAATTATATATGACTTATTTATAAAAGAAAATTGTTGAATTAGATAAATATAATACAAAAAAAATGTTAAATTAGGCAAGATATAGTAAAAGAAAAAATATTTAATTAGGTTTAATTTTAGGCTCGGATGACACATAAGCAAATGAAACACAAAGATTTTTTATTATCCAAGCGAAACATACGAAGTAGACACATAGATTAGGAGGATTTTGCATTACTATATACTTGTTTAACACCCGTGTATTATACGGAACTTATCAAAAAATAAATATAACTGAGTTTTAATCTAAAATAAAAAATTAAAATAATTATTCTCAACCCGTACCTTGTACATGTCTAATCTATTTATTAATTATTATAAATATTAAATAATCTTATAGATGTTTAAATCAAATTCATTATATCTTAGTTACATATTTACAAAAATTTAAAAGGCGACACATTCTAAACCCGTGTCTAATATCTATTTTATTAATTATTATTATTATTAAATCATTTTATATATTAATGTTTAGAATAAATTCGTTAACAATTATTAGTTACATACTTTGAGATATATAAAAGATATCATACTCTCAACCCATGTCGTATTGTAATGGTGTCTAATCAATGTTTATTAATTATTAGTATATAATTTAATATTTTTATATTTAGATTGAATACATTACTAATATTGAGTTATATACTTAGATTATTGTAAATAACTCATATTTTACCTATATAGAATATTTGAAACTCCAAAAATAAATCTTTTTTAAATTATATTATAAATAATAAAACTTATATAATTATTTTCATAATAATTTTTTTAAATTAAAATTACTTCATATGTAATTTTTTTAAATTAAAATAACTAATTTAGATCTTATCTACTAATTATATATGATTTATTTCTATTTTTATATTAGGAGAATCAAAAGAAAGTATTGAATAAGGAAAAATATAATAAAAAAATAAATAGGTAAGATACAATAAAAAGAAAAGTATTAAATTAAGTAAATATTAGGTTCGGATGACACATAAGCAAACGAAGCACCAAAATTTTTTATTTGTCAAACGAAGCATACGAAACAGACACATAGGTTACGAGGATTTTGCATTATTATATAGGAGTGATTATATACTCTAACTCGCAATATTATTAAATGGCTTGTAGTTCCATGTATTTCTTTCTAAGATGTATACAATTTTTTTTCTTTGCAGTTAGTTACTTAACTTTCAATATTTCATAAACATGACTTCTTGGAATTTTGTTTGATAACTAAATATTCATAAGTTTTAGTATTATTTTTTGAAACAAATTTTCTAAAAAGATCGGTTTAACTTGATGGTATATTTCAAATGTTTCGGTAGAATCGGGAATATGCGAAAAGTTTATTATTTTTATATTATCATTGCCGTTAATTATGTTTCTGTTGATATTGTTTATCAGTACATACTTATATTAGAAACTATTTAGAATTAAAACCATTTCCTATTCCATACCTCCAACATATAAAAATAACAACTAAAATCAAAACTCTATCTCACGAACTTACAAATCAACATATTATAATAATATAAAAATTAGGGAAAATTATCAAATAATCTCACGAACTTACAAATCAACATATTATAATAATATAAAAATTAGGGAAAATTATCAAATAATCCTCCGAGTGGAGGTTTATTTGTCAATTAGCCCCACATTTAATTTTTGGTTAAATAATACCTACTTTTTGTTAAATAGTTCAAAATTATAATGCAAAATATCATTAATACCCCTGGATTCCTCCCCAATTTTTTCGACCGCTTTTTTGATGAAAAAAATTGCCGACGGTTTTCTTCCTGAACTTTTGTCACCTGTTTCGACCGCTTTTTTTGAAAAAAAAAAATTGCTGACCTGCTACGAATTCTTCCTCATCTGGTTTTCTTGGCTCAATTTCTTCAAATATGATTCAAGATTTTAATCATCGATTTTTTTTTATTTTTTCTCCACAGTCGATTCAATCACACCACCCACAATCGTATTATTCTCTTCTGGCACAATCGATGGCTTGTGATTCGAGTACAACTTCTGGTAATTTTGATTAGTTTTTTTTTCGATTATGATTTTTTGTATATGTTTCTGATTCGAGTGCATTTTTCCTTAATTTCTGATTTCTTACGTTATGTTAATTTCTGGTGATTTGATTTCTTATGTTATGTTAATTTTTGATAATTTTGATTTCGTACGTTGTGTTAATTTCTGGCAATTTGATTTCGTACGTTATGTTATTTTCTAGTAATTTGATTTCGTACGTTATGTTAATTTTTTTGAATAATTTCTCTATTTTCTTTAACCTGTAGTTAATGCTATTAGCAGTGGGATCTTTGTCTTTTACTTGTATGATGGTGAGACTTTAGCTTATAAGATGGGTATTAGTAATTCGTTAGAGAAACTCTTGCTGAAAATACAAAATCAGTGTAAGAAACTGCACAGAGATAATTTCACTTGCTGAAAATACTCGACTCGTGATTTCTCTAATTGTATTTTGGCTACTGATAATGATTTTAATACTATGGTGTCGTTGGTTGTGTTGTATAACCATCTAACAGCTGAAATATCTAAGAAAGGTCTCGATAAAAATTGCGAGCAGTCTGCCTGTTCGTCTGATAATGAGAATAGCTTTTTGACAGATATCGACAATAATGGTGTTGAGAAAGATTTACTTCCTCTGTTTTGTCTCTCGAATAACAAGACTCTTTTGACGAATGGTTGGGATAAAGAAGTTACTGGTGATGGTCAGAAATTTGAAGGTGGAGTTACAGAGTTTCGTATTGCATTGCGTAAAATGGCAATTGGTGTCTGAATTGGACCAATTAATATATTATGCCCGTCAATTGAGAAGAAGTTGACGATGCTCATTGATGAAGGGAGGACATGGATTATTATTGGATCGTCTGATTCAGTTTACGAAGTACAATGTGTTCCTTCTGTTGTGGTTAATATTTCAGAGCGCACTTGTTCTTGCCGACAGTGGCAAATCACCAGTTTACCATGTTCGCATGCATGGCATGCACAATGAGTGAAGGCAGACCTCTGCATCTTTTCGTCGATGAGTTCATCATGCACATAGTTACATAAAATCTTATTCAGCACCTCTTCATCCCGTTTCAATGATTGTCCCACCAGAATCGAGGAGGCCTCCCGGAAGACCTAAAAAGAAGAGGCTATTGTGTAGGGAAAATACATTCCGAGAGATATGAAATGCAGTAGATGTGGACATATCAGCAATTATAATAAAAAAAAAACATGCATTGAACCTTTTGTTTAGATTTCTCAATCTCTAGTAGACACAAATATCGATCTATTGTGTTTTTTTTAGTTAAATGAGATTTGTACTGACTATAAGCATTTCTTACTTATATTATTGATTTGTTAGTTGAGGTGATGAATTTATGTGCCTTTTGTTAATGTGTTGGTATTTTTTCCCTACTTGTATGTTTGATCTATTATTTCTTTAGTTAAAATGAGATTTGTACTTACTATAATCATTTATGTGCATTTGTTAATCTGTTGGTGTTTTTGCCCTACTCACTGATTTTACTTATTACTTGTTGTTGATTTGAGTAATAAATTCACATATTACGTAACCAAGTTTTCCTTACTTAAAAAAAAAAACTTATGTAATATGTGAACTTCTTACGGAAACACCAATATTTCTTATATTTTGAATAAATTTCTTACTATAAGTGTATTGAATTACTAAGCAGACATTCATACGTGTATCTCCAACTAATGTATCCATCAATAAGTGATTCTATTCACTATATTTGGTTTTATTTATGTGGTGTTTTTGTTTTTGTTTTAGTTTTAGTTTTGTAAGTGATTGTTGCATTATATGTTTTCAAGTTTGTGCAAGAGTAGTGTGGCTTTTTTATTCATGGTAAACATGCATATACAGGTCATTATAGAAATTTGATGATAAATTTGAAACCACGCAATTTCAATAATCATGCATATACCACTGTATTAAACTTGACAATTCGCTATTTTGATCGATATACGATTCCATAGAGGACCATATCTAAGCATTTCTTACTAGATCCTTGGCACATCAAAATGAATACAAATTCACATCAAAGTACTTCTAACTAAGTCAGCCACATCAAAATAGAAAACAAATAATTCTCAAAATAGTTGTTTTACAATTTTTAATCATTCATTACAATAGCCTTCAAAATCTCTGCTTTGAAACTTGAAGATTATCTTTTGAAAGCTTCTTTGGAATCTTCTTCCTTTGCATGATTTTCTTCATGTAGTAGCAAACATAAATTGAACAGTCATTCCTGGGGCATGAAACGATTAACATGAGAATATTTATATAGAACATTAAGCTAATTAGTATGCAACAATAAATTAGTATGACAAAAACACATTCACACAAAAATTTGAAGAATATAACAGAAAAGCTAATCGCAGTTTCTTACTGAATCGAGAAAATAAAACACGAAGCTATTCTTCACACAACAATTTGAAGAAAATCCAAGAAACGTAATGACAATTTCTTACTGAATCAAGAAAGACAAAAATGCGAAGTTGTTTTCACACAACAAATTGAAGAAAATCTCAAAAAACCTAACGACATTTTCTTACTGAATCAGGAAAGACAAAAACACTAAACTATTTTCACACAACAATTTGAAGAAATCTCAGAAAACCTAATTTCTTACTGAATCGAAAAAACAAAAACACGAAGCTATTTTTCACACAACAATTTGAAGAAAATAACAGAAAAACTAATTGCAATTTCTTACTGAATCGAAAAAATAAAACACGAAGTTATTTTTCACACAACAATTTGAAGAAAATAACAGGAAACCTAATCGCGATTTCTTACAGAATCGATAAAATAAAATACGAAACTATTTTTCACACAACAATTTGAAGAAAATAATAAAAAACCTAATTGCGATTTCATACTGAATCGAAAAAACAAAAATGTTTACCGCGATTTTGGATTGTTCTTCTTCTCCGAAGATGGACTGTTTTTCTTCTCCGAAAAGTTCTTCGATTGTACGCCAATTATATCTGTTTCTACTAGATCTTGCAACTTTTTTTCGATTTCTCCATCGCTTTTCCCACTGATTTCTTTGATATCTTTTTCATTATTGGAGTTCTTGAGATTTTCTTCATATTTTTGCGTGAGAATTTTTGAAGAAGAAATGAAAGAAACTGGAAGAAATTCGAAGAGATTGGGAGAAGATTGCGTGAGAAATGAGACGAGAATGTTGGGGTTGGGGGATAAAACTGCGGGGGTTAATTTTGTCATTTTACAATTGTGTATGTAGTATTAGACGTTTGGTATAATTAATTAGAGTATTTAAAAAAATATTTTTGAATACGTAGTATTTGCTAATTGTCCTTATAAACTAAAAAACTAAAAATGATGGTAGGAACCTTCACACTTTTATATAAACTAAAAAAACTTAAAATGATGGTAGGAACCTTCACACTTTTATTGTTCAATATTGTCCATGGAGCTTTCTAGAAATAATTACACAGCCCTCAGCCCTCAGTAGAGTATTCTTCGTGCTCCTGCTCTTGCTATCATTTACAATACTCTTCAAGAAACCTCCCTAAAATAATCATGCTCTTGAATATACTCATCTAACTTTACCATATTTTAAAATATTATATAAGTTCATATGCCTTACAATACAAATTTACTTGAAGATCTAGAAAGTGATCACCTCTTGTCACCACTTAATCCTACTAGAATTTACTCGACATATCCACACACTTTCCAAACATTCTCGCTCTTTTCACCAATCTCACTCGTTCATGGATCTTTTCAGCCAGAGCTCAGTGCCATTTTAGTTTTTGGCATACTTTCTAGCTTGGTGTTCACATGGAAATATTATTTTTTAATTTATTATACTATCAAAAAAGATTTAAATAAAATAAAATAAATCATGATATTATTTAATATTACTAAGTTGGTGAAATTATTAAAACAAAATACAAAAACTATTTTTTTTTTCTTTTTTCTAACGTGGCGTGGTTAGTTATTTGTTTAACTTTAAATATTAAAAAGAAATCAAAAGGCAAAATCACATATTTTATCCCTAACATTCTATTTTTTCTTTTTTCTTTTTCCTTCTACTTTTTCCTTTTTATCTTTTATTATTTTCGCTGCTTGTTAAGTTGTCCCTTTTCCTTCTCTCCATTCTCCCATTTTTTCTTACATGAAAATAACTCTGCAAATAACAAAAACACATTTGAATCGATCCATCTCTTGTAAATTTCTTGAATTTCCTTCAAGCATTTGGGTTACTTGTGTTATTAATAAAAGAAACACCTAACAATAAATTGTGCGAATGTTCTTTTTTTCAATTTACATGATTATAAAACTATCAATTATCAAATATTTGGCAAACACTTCTATATAAACAATTAATCAAATCAGGTAGTGCAATCAGTTATCTAACATCTAATCCAATAAATTGTCAAATATTTGTCAAATACTTCTATATAAACAATTAGTCATATCGGGTAGTGCAGTCAGTTATCCGCTAATATGTAATCCAATAAATTATCAACAAACAAGACTTTAATACTTTTCTTCAAGCTCTCATTTGTTGGCTCGGTTTCGCAAAGATCATTGTCAGAATGGCTTCTTAAGAATAAGCTTCTTCCTGATCATGTATTGGCACCAGCTTCAAATCCTTCAATTCCTTGTAAACACACATAAGTAGCAACTAATGACACAATATGATAGGACAGCACGATTGTAAACAAGAATTATAGAGAGGAATACCGTGGTAGGGCACGACACAAACACAAGCATGAATATTCAAAAATTAATTAAAATTACATTTCTTGTTATATATATTTAGGATCACATAAGATATTCACCCGTCCTAATTAAAAAGTTCACTACTTTTTCTTTTTTGGATGACCCAATTATTCCCAATTTCATATTCATTATTACAATTTTCTAGTTATTGAATGTATCTCCTATGTAAAACACTACAATTAATAATTGTGTTAACACTCTGAGTACTACTCATTAAATAAGATATTGCAGGAAGTTTATATAATTTGTTGCGATAGTATTTTCTTAAATCCGGGGAAGCACATAACAAGAAATTACTACAATGATGCGATATGAACACTACTAACCAGTGTTTTGAAAACCGAACTGTACTGGCCGGTCCGATCAGGTTAACGAGGAATCGATTTCGAGTCCGTTTCGGGTTTTTACTTAGTTCGGGTGGTAAATGACCTAGTGCCACCCGGCAAGATTCGGTGAAAATCGACAAAAATCAATTCTAATCTTTTTTTTCTTAATTAAATAAAAATAAATATAGATAGTTCCAATTATTTCAAATATCAACTTGGTATCAAGATTGTTTTAAATAATTTTAAAATCTTAAATGATCTTGAATTTTAAGTGACCAAGATTCATTATTTGTAAACTTTCTATTTCAAGATTGTTTTAAATGATTCTATATTTTTGTTATCATAATAAATTCATGCAAAATGAGAACGACGATGTGTTGAATAAAAGAATTGTGTATATGAAATTAATATTGTTGCTATTTTTATTGTATTATTATTATTATTTGAAATACACACACACATACTGATTGAACCAGTAACTCAATGAACTAATTATTAATCCGATTCGATATCCGATCCTACTTACAAAACATTGCTACTAACATTAAGACATGAATCGCCACCAAATAAACAAGTTGATCGTCGATCATTATTGAACACAAATATTACTTTGATCACTTTTAGTTTTGAAAACCTTCTATACTAACACACATGGTTAATTAACTAGTATATCTTTGAAATATCCATCTAAATCTTTTTATTCTAATTAGTAAGTTTTATTTTGTTGTGAGTGACTTATGTTAAAAGTTTTAACTTGTGAATATATTATATTTACCCCATAGTAAAACAACCAAACAGAAAAATGTGTACATATAAAATATAACAAAAATATATATGGCTATGTTTCTCTAGTAGTTGGGGAAGTTTCTTTTTAAAAAACTTCTCTTAATCACCTAACAAATACTATTTTTATATTTTTTGATGCATTTCTGTTTTGATACATACATTTCTCAAAAACTTATTCCAATAACTCTTCTCCCAAAAAAATTTCCCAATCACTAACCAAACAAAGTTATACATATATATATATCCTAGAAAAATATAGGGAGCTTTTATGGTGTCGTTCTTCACTTAATCGGGATCAAAAATTAATTACAAATATTGAAAATTGGATGGATATAGAAATGTACGGGGTGAGGGCATGGTACCTTAGTCATTTCAAAAAATATATTCCAAACAAGGAGCCCTAGAGCCCTTCTCAACATGGCAAGGGTCGGGCATGTTGATCGGAAAAGGGGGTAAAGGAATATGTAAACTACTGTAAGTTTGAATTATGTATCCAAGACCCCACCCTATATCCTGCGAGTCTGAGACCTCAAAAGCTACTCACCTCTCGCCCATATTCCGTCACAACGCAGTGATACAACCTTATCTATGCACTATTGTTAAGTTGCTTTCAGTGGCACTGCAACCTCAATCATGGATTCATAATTACTTACTACCCACTCTCCTACGACCATTCACTTCAAGTTGTTGTTTTTCTAATTCCACTTTTACTTTATACAAATAAAGATTTTGAAATCCATGCAACCTGGATAAGCAAACCCGACCCAGAAATCTAGGATTTGTGCGATATGATCAATTTTTGAATTCTTGAATTGGGACCAAAAGTACCTTGTAACATCAGTCATTTTCTAAAATAATTCAAAAGGCGTTTACATTCTCATTTTCATGACAAAGACACGTGGTACGAACACACACACACACATATATATATGATATATAATTATTTTATCTTAATTATACAACTCTATGTGTGAGCTCATAAATGCCCCAAGATCTTTGATTGTGATTGATTATTGTATCACATCGTTGGGTGGGGTATATGTTGTACAACTACTTGTGTACTGTACAAGACTAGCAGTATGATATGTCATAATGGATGTGGAGCAGTGGCTGAGGTGATGGACTCTTTACTAAAAAATATATATTTTTTAAGGCCAATAGTACATACATGAATCAAACCAAGTTTATTTTCAATAGTTTTGTATGGAATTGTGTGGAATTAATGAAGAGAAGAAAACATCTTACATATCCATTAGTAAGATATCTTAAAATGCAAATTTTATATTACAGTTCATTTTTTTGAATATCTTGAACCTTCCGCAGGAGATGTGTCGATGAATATCTTTTGGCGTTCTAATCATATAAAGAAAAAAAATGATGAATAAAAAACTTGAATTTAGACAAAAGAGTACAACTCAGTTTATTTTGAACTTTTTGAAAATAAGAGAAAATAATGATTAATTTGGTTTAAGAAAAGAATGATATATTTTTTGAGAGTATGGATGGACCCGTTTCAATTAAACTGTAATGATTAAAATGATTTAATATAGAGGAGTAAAATAATGATCGGTAGATATAATTATGTAAGTAGGAGAATAGTGAAGTTTATGAAGAAATGTGTTGAGTAATGTATTATTGGCAATAATTTCTATTTTGTTATTTGTCTTTCTTGGGCACAAAATAAGTTAGGAAACTAGATTTAGGACAATTTTATGTTTCCTAGTTTATGCACAAGACTTTAATTATTCCTAAATTGTGTTTAGGATTTGGTTTTAGGATTTTACCAAGTTTAGGATTCTTAGTTGTCTATTTAAGACATAAGTATTCCTACACTTGACAGATATATTTTTTAGAGTCTTCACGCACGGATTTCTTGAGGAGAAGAACGCACGACACTAGACGCAAGGAAGACACACAAGAGAAGAAGAACACGATAGAGTTACTTGGTGCCAACGATCGTGATAAACAAGATCTTTGAAGTTGCGTGACCAACGGAGAAGATCTTGCCATTCCGGCAACAAGTATTTAGTATCAAGCTTCTGATATTTAGTTTTCATATATTACTTTATATTGTGTATTGAACGTGAAGTGAAATTAATATAGTTTTCGGGTTTGTACACACAAGTTCACAAGTATTTACTTGTAAACTGAATTTGTTTAATCGTGTTCTCTATTTTAAGTTTCCGCTGCATAAATATACGTTATTCTAAACGATGTTGTTAACTGGTGTTGTTAATATTTATTAACAATATCGTAAATCTTATCCTTATTTTTAAAACCATAGACCTATTACTATTTCAATTGGCATCTAGAGCGGGTTACTTAACCTTTTAAGTATTGATCTTTATTTTTTAGGTGCTATGGATGCTCAAGGCAACCCAAGGCCTTTAATCCTTAATGGTGAGAATTACTCTCTCTGGAAACAGAGGATGAGGTGGCATTTGAAGAGTATGGATGAACGTGTTTGGAAGACCGTCCTTGTTGGATAGGAAAAGCCACGTGTCACAGATGGCGAGGGCGATGCCATTCCCAAGAAAGAGGAAGATTGGACTGCTGACGAAGCAGCTGCTGCAAATTGGAACTCTAAATGCATCAACGCCTTGTGTGGCTATGTAGATGCAAGCTATTATCGTATCATCAAGAACTGTGAGTCGGCAAAGGATGCTTGGGACGCACTCCAAAGGGTGTGTGAAGGAACAGCAAGCGTGAAGAAATCCAGACTAAGAATGCTCTTGTCCACATTCGAGGCTATGAGAATGAATGAGAAAGAATCCATCATGGACTACTCTGTGAGATTGGCGGAAATAACAGAGGAGTTCAAAGAGTTGGGTGAACCCATAACAAATTCCCGTCTTGTAGGAAAATTGCTAAGACCCATTACTAAGAATTATAGCATGAAGGTAGTGGCAATAGAAGAATCCAAGGATGTTGATAACATCGATTTCAACACCTTAGTTGGAAACCTAAAGCAGTACGAGATGGAACACGTCACCTCTAGCTCGAAAGAGAAGAATGTTTCCTATTCTTCTGATTTAAATAAAGTAGGGGATGAAGATGACGAAGAATTCGATTTTAATGGGATTATTAAAAGGATGGAGTCAACTACTCTCGAAGAAGATGAACTGGCCCTTGTTACTCAACGCTTCAACAAATTCTTGAAGAAGAAGAACAACTCTGGAAGCTCAAGTACAAGGAACAGGACTCAATCATCCACTCCAAAGTTTGCTGGACGAACTCTTCCACAATCTCGGTCCTCAAATTCAATTTCCAATGTGACAAGTTCTTCAAAACAACTCAGCGAGATACAATGTCACGAATGCAAAGGTTGGGGACATTACAAGAATGAGTGTCCCAACTTTCTTAGAAAGAAAAGTATGATCGTTACTGACTTTACTGAAGACTTCAATGATTCCGAGTCACTTGATCCAGTCCCAGCATTATTCTCCCATYTTGTTTGGGACGACGATATCCATGTTGGTTTGCTTGCAGATAACATCGTGTGCCTGAATGCTGAGACCACTGACTATTATGAGGAATACGAGCAGCTGAGTGAAGATCACAAAAAATTGTATGTCAGTTGGAGTAAACAGGTACTCAAAGCAAAAGATATCGCAAAAGAAGTAGAGAAGCTAACCAAGAAAAATGAGGATCAGCTCGAAATTATTGTTCGGTTGGAATCATCTCTCACCAAGAAGGATGCTGAGCTTGAAAAGATTAGGAACGAACTGACCACTGTTCGAGGAACAATTTCAAATCTAAACAAAGGTAAGGCGAAGTTTGATGAAAATTTGCAGGTCAGCTTCCCAGAGTCCTCTAAGCATGGATTAGGTTACAAGCCAAATCAACCCACGCAAGTGTCAAGTTAAGAACGAAAATCTTCCAAACGCCACAAGAAAAGTAGGAGACATTTCGTGTGCCATCATTGTGGAGAACCAGGCCACATTCGACCCTTTTGTTGGAAGATCATTGGGGAAAGAAGACACTTTCAGAGAACAAATATGCCTGTCAAGTCCAATGTTGGTAACCGCGCTACCAACATCAATACCAACATCAGATACAAACAAGTGTGGGTCAAGAAAAACAGCGTTAAGTGCAATATGATCCATACCTCCTTGAAGTCTCTAGTCCCTGGAGCCTGATATTTTGATAGTGGATGCTCGAAGCATATGACAGGCTCAGAAGAATTTCTCTCCAACATTGTCAGATTTAAAGGTGGAAAAGTGAAGTATGGAGGAGGCGCAAATGGCCAAATTGTTGGCCAAGGAACTCTCCATGTTTCTGGTGTTGTAACATTGGAAAATGTGCTACTAGTAGAAGGACTTACAGCAACTTTGATCAGCATAAGTTAATTGTGCGACGGAGGTTTCAGCGTTAAATTCAACCGTGAAAAATGTGAAGTTTATGAGGAGAATGGATCATGTATCCTCACTGGGAAAAGAATTTCAGATAATTGCTACCAAATTCACAGTGATACTTTTTGCAGGTTGTCCCAATTTAGTGATGCAGAACTATGGCATCAAAAGGTTGGACATGTAAATTACAAGATGATGGATAGGTTGGCTAAGGAAGAAGCTGTGACTGGACTGCCCAAGCTCAACACCAAGATCATTCCGGTGTGTGAGGCATGCCAAAAGGGGAAACAGGTAAGGGTGCCACATCCAGTCCAACAAAGTCTCACTACATCATCTTGCTTTGAACTGCTTCACATGGATCTCATGGGACCACTAGAGGTTGAGAGTCTTGGTGGTAAGAGGTATGTTTTCGTGATTGTTGATGATTTTTCTAGATTTACTTGGGTAGAGTTTTTAAAAGAAAAATCTGAAGCTTTTGAGACTTTCAAAAAACTTGCAAAGAAGCTATGTGTAAGATTTAAAGTAAAAATTGGTAGAATTAGAACCGATCATGGAAAGATATTTGAAAACGCATCTTTTCAAAAGTACTGCACTTCCGAGGGTATTAGTCATGAATTCTCGTCTCCAATTACCCCTCAACAAAATGGCATAGCTGAACGTAAGAATAGAACTCTAGCAGAGATGACTAGAACTATGCTCATTTCTAATGGAATAGCTAAACGATTTTGTCCTGAAGCAATGAACACTGCTTGTCATATCACGAATAGGGCTTATTTTAGACCAGGTTCATGTGTAACTCCCTACGAATTGTTGATTGGGAAGAACCAAACTTGAGCTATTTTCATGTGTTCGGATGTGTTTGCTATGTGCTTAATGACAGAAATCATCTTACTAAACTTGACTCAAAGAGTGATAAGTGCATCTTTATGGGCTATTCCCAAAATAGTCATGCATATAGGTTGTTTAACCTTCGAACTCGAAGTATGTTTGAGTCAGTAAATGTCAAGTTTGATGATCTAACAAGTGGAGTCAAGCCTATCGAGGATGATGATCTGATATGATCAAAACCCTCAGGGCAGTATTACTCCTACTTCAGTTGATGGTGCAGGTAATGAAAACAAAGATGCAACCGCTGAACTCAGAAACTTAAGTGATGTTGATAACCATGTTGATACTAGGATACCAACATCAGTACCAACATCGAGCCAAATTGCAGAATCTGATTCAGAGGAAGAAGATCCAGCAGATCCCATTGATCTTCATCAAAGGGATATTCCATCCAGAATCCAGAAATACCACCCCGTGGGCCAAATCATTGGTGATATGGATGAAAGAAGTACAAGACGTCGACAAATAAATTTCAAAGAAATGGTCAGGTATGTATGTTTGTCTACTAATTGTTCTAAAATTCGTGAGTCTTTGTACCTTTCTGAAATAGAGCCCAAGCACGTGGAGGATGCGCTCAAGGATGAGTTCTGGAATCGGGCTATGCAAGAGGAGCTGGACCAATTCTCCAAGAATGATGTGTGGGATCTTGTTCCACGGCCAGAGAATGCTCACGTGACAGGGACCAAGTGGATATTCAAGAACAAGACTGATGAAGCAGGCAACATTTTGAGGAATAAAGCTCGACTTGTTGCACAAGGGTATACGCAAATTGAAGGTATTGATTTTGATGAGACTTTTGCCCCTGTTGCTCGAATTGAGTCGGTAAGACTTTTGCTTTCTGTTGCTTGTCATATGAAAATCTCGCTACATCAAATGGACATTAAGAGTGCGTTTTTGAATGGGGTATTAAGTGAAGAAGTATATGTTGAGCAGCCTAAAGGATTTGTGCATCCTCAAAAACCTGATTTTGTTTTAAAATTGAAAAAAGACACTTTATGGTTTAAAACAAGCTCCTAGAGCATGGTATGAAAGGCTAACTCAATATTTGCTTTATTTGAATTTTAGACGAGGGGAAGTTGATAAAACTTTGTTTCTTCTTAAATCCAACAAGCACATCTTAATTGTCCAAATTTATGTAGACGATATTATTTTTGGATCCACTAACGAACAGATGGTCAAGGAGTTTGTCACTCGAATGTCTGATACGTTCGAAATGAGCATGGAAGGTAACCTCTCGTACTTCCTTGGTTTACAAATTAAACAGCTTGATGATGGTATTTTCCTTTCCCAGACTAAATATACAAAGAACTTAGTCAAAAAGTTTGGGTTAGAGGGTGAAACTGTTAAGAAAACGCCGCTGAGGAAAATTGTAAAGCTGACCAGAGACGATGTTGGTAAGGGTGTTGATAACACCATGTACAGGAGTATGATAGGAAGTTTGTTGTATTTGACAGCAAGTAGACCAGATATTATGTATAGTGTGTGCTTATGTGCTAGATATCAGTCTAATCCAAAAGAGTCACACTTGAAAGCTGTTAAAAGAATTATTAGGTACATTGCTGGTACAACTGAACTAGGTGTGTGGTACACGAAAGATACTAGTACTGAACTTTCAGAATTCACTGATTCGGATTGGGTTGGGGATGTAGTAGATAGGAAGAGTACTACTGGAGGATGTTTTTTTCTGGGTAATAATCTAATTTCTTGGTGCCTTAAACAAAAAAAAGGAATTAAAAATCGTGTTTTATTCCTAAAAATCAACCGGTGAGACTTTTAGGGAATTTTTCTTTTATTTTTTACTCTTTCTCTCCCCTCTTTCAACGGTCACTTTTTGGGGGTTTAAAAGGATGATTTTATTTTACCGTTTGATCACAATCCCCAAACCCCTTTCGAATTACAACTCTCAGACTCCTTTCTTCTCTCCAATTCTATCGAATTTCTGTTCTTGGTTCTTTGTTTCTATAAAATTTTGCAGGATGTCTAGCTCTCCACCGCCGACAGTCCCTGAGTTGCCAGAGGAGGTTCGCCGCTCCGGCGACCAGATTCCGTTGCCATATCCAAAGATAGGCGGCCTAGATATCCGTGAAGAGATTGGTGGTGGTAGCTCTTCAAGCCCACCGCTATCAACATCGCCGCCTAATTTGCATGCGCCTGATTCTCTTGCTGCCATACCTGTTACATCACCGGTCGATGCTACGCCTGTTACTCAGGTGTTCCTTGGACAGCCCGGGAACGAGATTGACGTCGATAACCCCCCCGACTTAACTTTTGTGGCTGAGACCTTTGGCCGCGTAGGGAATCCTACCCTGAAGCGGTCCAGGCGTTTGCGCAACATACCGCCCGGCGTTGTGCCGCCCGCGGTCCCAAAGAGCAAGGCAGGTCCGCGCCGCCATGTGCCGATTGAACACATCAACCTCCAGGAGGATGTTGTTGTGGAGTCTGATCCTGATGATCATGATTTTGAGCCTACTGCTCCGATTGCCGGAGTTGAGCCGCCGTCTGCTTCTGCTCCCAGTTTGCCGGAGAAGAAGAGGTTTACTCGCCGAAAACAGCTCGTGCGAAAAGCCGACAGGAGACCCGGACAGACAAAAGTCAGTGTTTCTCCGAGCCAGGCGAAAGTCAAAGTTTTCCCCAAGTCATCTGCTACTGAGTATTCTTCGCCTCCATATACTGTGCTGGATTTTATCACCGGCGAGGTTACTAGTTCCGCCAAGTCGCCTGTTGATGTTCCCCCGCCGTCTCCAATTCCTACTGCGTCGCCTGAGTTTGATACAGGTCTTTTTGAACATTCCCCTGACTCTTCAATGGATGTGCCCTTGAAGGATGTTCTTGCTGCATACAAAAAGGGCAAGAAGAAACGGAAGGCAGCTGCACAGGACGATGTTGTTAGTCATGTTGGTAGTCCCTTACCACCATTGAGTCGCTTACAGTCTGTCTCGTCCTCCCGCACTGCATCTGTTCCTATTCCATCGCATTCTCCCACGAATTCCTCCTCGGCTGCATGTAATCACTTCTAGTCCTCATCTGGCACTTCAACTCCTACCCCCGAGATTGAGGACATCGAGCCCTTTTCCGCGAAATTTTTAACCGCTGAGGCTGCTGGGCTGCTTGATGTGTATCAAACTCGCCATATGATCGCTGAGAGGAAAGTGCCGTTTGACTTATTTGAGCGCCACAACCTGATAGCCTACCTCCGATTTCATGGTATGTATTCCACAGTCTCTACCACCATTCCATTTGTTAGGGATATCGTTCTTGAGTTCTATGCCAATATGCTGCCATCAATTGTTGATTTAAGTTCTGTGAACTATGGGAAAGTTTTTCTGCGTGGCAAGGTGTTTGTTTTTACCACTGACTTAATTGATGATTTGTTTGGCACCACTACACACCGGGGTAATTTTTCTGTGGATGATATGGATGAGGTTGTGTCTTTTTTGTCGGGTGGGATGGTACATTCGTGGTTTGAACAACTGCCAAGCACGAGGTTCTCGTCTTTGTTTTTTATTATGCATAAAGTGGCTCTTTGCAACTGGGTCCCTTCCAGGAACACCACAGTTGTCACTCGGCCACAGGCTCAGTTTTTATTTAAGCTTGGGAAGGGTGTAAAGTTCAGTTTCGGCCACCATGTTTTTGATATCGTGACTAAGTTTGCCACATCAAGGTCGGCTGCCTCGTTGTGTTTTCCTTCTCTTATTTTCAGCCTGTTGAAGAACCAAGGTCTGACGCTTCTCCCAGATGATGTGCTCACTGGTGATGCGGGTTGGTTTGCTTTTCGGGGCCAACACACTACTGGTGCTAGGGTGTTCGATTTACCTTGGCAGGCTCCTGCTCCTGCTGATGTTGATAGTGATGTTGAGAAGGACGATCCCAACATGGTCCGCATTTCTGCGCAGCTCTTGCGTGCGCATGTTGCTTCCATTGATTTAGAGATTTCTAAGCTGCAGGCACTTCGTTGCTCGTTATTGGAGGCCCTTTCCCTTTCTGTTCAAAAAGGGGGAGAGGATGACGCGAACGTAGGGGGAGAAAGTGTTGCTGAAGAAGATGAGGAAGATGATGTTGCCGGAAATGAGAATGCTGCTGATGCTGAAGATGTTGTTGCCGCCGAAGCCTTGGCGAGCCTTGCTCAAGAGAAGAGGCGTAAGCGAATACGGGCGCGCAACAAGGCTTTGAAGAAGATGATGAAACTGAGGGAGAAGAAGAGGAAGAAGAGTGGTGAAGGAACTTCGACATCTCCTCGACGGTCAAAGAGGATTCGAAGTCATTAAGTTCCTTTACTCTATTTGTTTTGTGAGAGCTGTTTTTGTTTGAACAATGTCGGTTTGTAATGTTGGTTTGAGTGTTAACAACATTGGGTGTTTTATTTAGGGGGAGTTAGTATTTTTATTTTTCATTTGTGTTTGCGTCTTAGTGTTTTGTCCAGACAGGCAAAAGGGGGAGATTGTTGAGAAATGTATTCTTGGCAATAATTCCTATTTTGTTATTTGCCTTTCTTGGGCACAAAATAAGTTAGGAAACTAGATTTAAGACAATTTTATGTTTCCTAGTTTATGCACAAGACTTTAATTATTCCTAAATTGTGTTTAGGATTTGGTTTTAGGATTTTACCAAGTTTAGGATTCTTAGTTGTCTATTTAAGACATAAGTATTCCTACACTTGACAGATATATTTTTTAGAGTCTTCACGCACGGATTTCTTGAGGTGAAGAACGCACGACACTAGACGCAAGGAAGACGCACAAGAGAAGAAGAACACGATAGAGTTACTTGGTGCCAACGATCGTGATAAATAAGATCTTTGAAATTGCGTGACCAACGGAGAAGATCTTGCCATTCCGTCAACAAGTATTTAGTATCAAGCTTCTGATATTTAGTTTTCATATATTACTTTATATTGTGTATTGAACGTGAAGCGAAAGTAATATAGTTTTCGGGTTTGTACACCCAAGTTCACAAGTATTTACTTGTGAACTGAATTTGTTTAACCGTGTTCTCTATTTTAAGTTTCCGCTGCATAAATTTACGTTATTCTAGACGATGTTGTTAACTGGTGTTGTTAACATTGATTAACAACATCGTAAATCTGATCCTTATTTTTAAAACCATAGACCTATTACTATTTCAAAATGTATATTAATAATGAAACGGTTTTTATTTAAAAAATGACTTCAAGTGATTGATGAGAGAAGAAAGTGAGGGGAGAAAATAGATTATCGATCTTCCGGTACCAATGTTGTTTTGAGATTTTGAATCAATAATATTAGATTATGACGACCGTATGTAGTTGAACAGTGGTCGTCGATTGGAGTTTGGTGTGCCAAATTGTAGTAGATTTGTGGTCTAAGTTGACAAATTGGTAACTTTTACCACAACTGGCCGCCAATTTAGATGTTACATTGTAAACCCGACTTCAAATCAGGAAGTAATGTGACGAGACTCCGTCGCCTAGAATGGTGGTTTCAGTGATGGAGATGGCGATGAGCAAGAGAGTACACTTATGTTGTTAAATTTCTTTTTACTAGTAATTGAGTGGGCCGGGGAGATGGATTAAGGCGAGTTAGTTAGATTTGGTCTCAGGGGCGTAGGTAGGGGGTGCCACCCCAGTACAGAGCATAGCCCAAGTTTTTTGGGAGTACTATTTTTTGAAGAAAAAATAAATTTAAAAATAAAAATTATATTTATTTTAGTAGGAGAAAATAAAATTAAGTTGGGGGGAAATATAATTTTCAATACAGGCTAGGGGTAGTAGGGCTAATTTGCCAAGCTAGCTATACCCCTCTTTGTTATCACTGTGACACATTGCAAATTATACTCCCTCTTACTCTTTAGACTAATGGTAATTTTAACAGTAAAACATAGCTGGAAAGAATTCAATTTAATGTTATATTTCCAGAATATTACTCATCATAAGTTTATACCCCAAGTTAGGGATAATTTATTTCGTACTTGTCCCTATAAAGTTTGTGGTTTTATAATTTTGTAATAAATTGTTAGTGATAATTAGGGATATTATTTTTAATAATTGTATAACTAGCATATTATGTGTAGGGATATTATGACTAATTTGTAGCTACAAGAGTTATACAATTATTTCTCAAAATTTAGTACGAAATTGCTACTTTACCTATCTTGTTTATCTCCAAAAGACCCAATTTTTGCTTATGAAAAGTAAAAATAATTTAAATTAAATGCGTTTTATCCACAAGTGTTCTAAACATAAGATGTTCTCATTCTTGAGGATCCACTTCAAAATTATATTGTTATATACTCTTCAATAACTAATTTAAAGAGAAAGTACTTTGTGACCTAGTAGAGAAGTTGGCACAAATTAATAATAATAATAATAATAATAATAATAATAATAATAATAATAATAATAATAATAATAAAGGTGTTTCCTTTGGTTTACCAGCATTTCAATTTCACTTTAATTCTACCAACAGCAACAACTAATGTAGAAAAAGTTTTGAAAAGAATTTCGTAAAGGACAAATTGAATAATCGAATTAGTGATGATTGATGAATGTTACACTTCATGATTATGTAGAAAAAGAAACATTGTTGAAAATCGATAATTTATTTCTAGGGGTGATGACTAATTTATTTTTAATTATCCCTAACAATTGTATAGCTATTGTTAGGATAAGATATGGGTAATTAATTATACAATTATTAAAAATAATTATCCCTAACAATTTATTATATTTGGGCTCCGTTTGGTAAAGAGAGTTTTCAGTCAAAATTAGAGGATTTAATTTAATTGAGAGGATTGACCAGTCAAATCCTCTAATTGCTATGTTTGGTAAACAGAGGTTACAATTAGCTTTTTAAGTTCAAAAGGCTAATTTTGAAAAAGCTCCATATAGGAGCCTTTTGAGAATAGAGGTTTTGAAGATAAATTGAAATGACAATTTTGCCCACAAATTAAAAAAAAAAAAAAAATTACTAATTTACATACAAAAATTTGTTACAATTAAATAATAGTAATAATTATCCAAATTAAATTTAATATATTAAAATTTTACAACTCAAATTTTTTTATGAATAATAATTCTTAAATAATGATTATTATTTTGTAAAAATTACTTTAATTATTCAATATATTATAAGTTTTGTTATTCATAAAAGAAATACACAACAATAAATTGTACAACTGCCCCTTTTTGGTTATTTTACACGATCAAACAGCTATCAACTCTCAAATATTTACCAAACACTTTTATACAAACTGCTAATACAACGGCTAGTCAAATCAGCTAATGCAATCAGCTATCCGCTAACAACTAATGCAATCCGTTATCCACTGATTGCCAAACAAGGACTTGGTTCATTACGTTGTGCGACCACTGGGATCAAAATGAATAAATATGTGATCATGTTACGAACAACGATGTAATGTTGTTTCCAAGAATTATAAACTTTCTCAATCAATGAATCTCTCCAACAATCTCTCAACCCTTGAAGTCGATAACTACAAGATTTAACTAGATTCATTGCATTCACAATATCCAGTAAAAAATCAAGTAATACCAGCGGCCCTAATCGTCAGTAAACTCGTCGATACAAGGTTTACTGATAGTTAGGGCCCGTCTGCATTTACTTCCTCGGTATCTTAACGCTGATGGCTACTAATGAGATGTCAACGAAAAGGACCTGTCGGGATATACCATGATCACCCATTGATTAGCCATCGACATATGCTAACGGAACGTCGACAACAAGATACCACCAGTAAATTTCCGATGAGATGTCGGCATCGATGATTGTCGATGAGGCGTGGCCGTCCATAAATACCAAAGTACATTAATATGTCGGCATATTTGAATCCTTAAAACATGCCAACGGTCATATGCACATCGATATATTTGAAGAAAATTGGTTTTATTTATTTATTGTCCATGTTCATAGTTAGGAGGTGGCAAAAAATAAAAAATACTAATCAAACATAAATTACTTAAATATATATGGTTTACACCAAATATCAAACATAAAGTCAAAGCAAATATTTATTAATATCTAACACTACTACTACGATGGAGGAGGCTGCTGAGGTTGAGGCTGAGCTGCGTACTCGGCCATCGTTGCGCAGAGATCTCATCCACAACTTGATACTGGAGCATCGCCTGGAGCTTCAGCTGGTGTCTCCCTTGGAGCAGCACCTGAATACGTTATTTAAAATCACAATTCAGAAACAACATTCACCTTCACTTTTAAAAACCACCACCACATTTCAAGACTTTTTAAAATACTTTAGTTGAGGGACAAAACTTCCCGCCCGAAGGAGTACATCACATCATCACCGACCAATAATAACACCATGTACAATCACAACTAAACAATCGCAACACAAATAAATTCACAAATATTCATATAATTAAACAACAATAGTTCATGAGGATTAATAAGATTCCATTTAAACCTTTAAATTAATTTTAATTTTTGAGAATTATTATATATAACTAAATAATTTCAATTGAACCCTAATTAAATCCTTAACTAACCCTAATTTTGAAATCAACCTAATATCTAAATAATTACAACTCAACCCTATTTTATGAAATAATTACTAATTAAACCCAACACTAACCATATCTTTTGGGAAAAAAACTCCAATTATATAAATACTTACAATAAAACCCTAATTATTGAAATAATTTATAATTAAACCCAAAACTAAACCTAATTTTGAAATATACCAATTGTCCAAATAATTATAATTTAACCCTAATTTTTAAATTATTGTTAACTAAACCCAAAACTAAACCTAGTTTATGAAATAATTCCAAATTATTCCCCAAAACTAACCATAATTTTTGAAAAAAAGCCCAATAAATTAAATAATTATAATAAAATCCTAATTTCTAAAATAATTTCTCATTAAATCCAAAACAAAACCTACTTTTGATTGAAACCCTATTTACCTTAATAATTGAAATTCAATCCTAAATCTAAGCTCAATTCAAAAATACAATAAAATAATATTCACAAATAAATAAAATAAAAATAATTAATTATTATTAAAAATAATAATTGTAAAAAAAAAAACTTGCTTACCTATCAGCGGTGTCAGCAATATGGGAAGGTGGAGGTGGAGGGGGCATTGGTGGAATTATAGGAAGGTTCGGGCATCGTCGGTGACGGTGGCGTGGCGGTGGTGATGACAATTGTCTCTTGTCGCCATCTCTCTTGGTGTTCACTTCTTTCTCTTGATTTATTATTATTATTATTATGTTCCATCTACCTAGCTTAGAGGACTTATTAGGATTTTTTTCGATGGCTATAATTGTCGTCTGGGACCTAAATTGATTTTTTTTTTCTTAATTTTTACTTGCCGACGAGCAACACCTCATTATAATTGCCATTGGGGTCGTAAGCATTTCCACAGTTACCGATGGGCACTACTCGTCGATAGTAAATGCCATTATAGTAGCCCATCAGCATATTTATTATTAATTTATGGCACTTATAATTGAAGCTATTTTATCAACGTGAAGTGCGTCGACGGCCTAAACCTGTCGGTAGCCCTTCGGTATTTACCCAACCGTGGGTAAGTCGATATATGCAGACGGATCATGATTTTCGGTAATTCCCAATTTTAGGTGGTGATCTTGATCTCTGATTTATAATCCTTGTGGCAGCTCATTTGATATTCCGAGGATAACTTTCATCATATGTAAAATTGAGAAAAAACTCAAAGCAACACATCGACCTCAATAAAATAATAAAAGTTATTGATACGGACCAAAATGTCCATACGTAATATTATTTGATATATGTGGATATTTGTGGTAAGCGACCTCATTTTCTGGAAAGGGTATTTATTCTGGGAGGTGAGCGAGCTGGATGGTTTCTTTGGAGATGTGGGCAAGCTGGTTTGTAGAGTAGCGACCTGAAATATGAGGATGAGTTCTCATATAGGGTCGCGACCTCTTATGTCTTTAGTTGGGTGTCGTCTTTTAGCTCGGTTATAGGCATTATAAATATCAAGCCTGAATGGGCTCATATGGATGGTCTTATGGGATCCCGGCGGACTGTATGGAAGGAGTCACAGGCCCAGGCCTAATCTGGTAATTTAATGGGAGATTTATTGTTTATGGGAACTTAGCATATAGGAGGAATCCTAATTCTAAGTCAGTTGTAGTATTTATGGAATTGTGATGGGAGAAGAAAGTCCTGGCTTGCGGAGGACTTCTCTTATCTCTATAAAAGGGGTGCATACCTCTCTTTATTTTCTAAGTTGAAGTTGTTTTTATCATATTCTGGGCTTTTGCACTACCACTTGCTTTTGATTTAAGTATCGAAGGACCTTCACGGGTCTGACATCCAACCCATCTGAAGGTGCTATTTTGCAGGACCGACGAGGTCGCTAGGAGGATCGTTGAGAGCTTGGCAGGTCGTTGTGACGTGTGTGGAAGTTGTTTTAGGTCGCTGATCTCATATTCGAGGTTAGTACCCCCATATTCTTGGTAACCAATCTTTTTGTATTTATCAAGTGGCGCCGTCTGTGGAAAAGAGGGACATCGAGTCCTTGAGCGAAAGACGTGAGGATAGACAATTTTCGTAGGTCTAAAATCTGACTGCGCAATAAATTTGAATAATTGTTTTCTAACGTTTCAATCGTTGGATCGTGTTAAAATCTTATAAAACCTCAAGGACCGTTTGAATTACGTTTTGAACGGTGGAGATCGGATTTTGAGATGCGAGGAAATATATATAAATTTTTGAGTAAAGCAGATTCTATTTTCGGAAAATTCTGGGCAGCGTTTTTCAAAATACGATTGTGCATAATAAAACAGTTGGATCAAGCCAAACATTTGATATGTTGTTCTAAACATATTGAAGTTCAATCTGAACGGTGGAGATTCGAATATGAGTTCATAAATATTTTATAACGAGTTTTAAACAGAGCTGATCCTGTTTCCCAAGACTGTTTGTCTAGTTTCTTTTAAAAATTAAATTATGCACAATCTAAATGGTTGAATGAAGTTGAATTTTGGATATAATATTTACGATATATAGTGGTTAAATATGAATGGTGGTGGAGATCGGGTTTGAAGGTTTGTGGGAGCGAGTAGGGGTTGCGATGCTCGCATCTTACTTATCGATTATTTTTATGATCATATACTAACGGGCTGAGTGCAGGTTTATTCGTTTAGTTTGTATTAATATTGGTTTTTAAGGGTTACTCAATGTGTTGCCTGGAATTTAACCCAAGAATGGTCAATGCAAACAAACGCGATGAGGTCGCGTGTCCAAATATTTAAGGTCGATTTATGTTGTTGCTCTAAGTCTAAGGCGATAAGGTCGCGTATCAATCAAACGCAACAAAATCATCAAAAATCAAGATAAGTATTTATTTTCTTTTAGATGTGTTTAAATGGGGATGGTATCGTGTGGATGATTGATTTGGTTGACATATGGCGGACTTGCTTGTTGACTTGATTTACATGGGGATAGATTTATGGTTTATTTAATTTTATGTGATTTTTTAAGGATAACGTATGGTTTATTTGATTATATGAGATATTAATCATCCATGGGGTTGGATAGATTTGGTTTTGAAATTCTTTCACGATTTTGATAGAATGGATGATGGGATATTAATCGTATGTGGAGAATGCTAATTGGATTTATGTGGTTTTATTTTGTGAGGATATGCTTATGTTATTAAAGATAAGTAAGATGCTTTTTGACTAAAGATTAAGTGTTTATCAACTCCCAAGGTACTTGAATGAGTAGGATCATGAAAACACATTAAGAGTTGCTCATCTTTTCAAATTCCCGTATGAAATCAATGCACTGCCACACTTCAGTAAAATGGTAATAACTCACTCTTGGATGATCATTTTTGAGATCCAATCTTTGCATTGGAAACTAGACTCGTAGAGATTTTCATTGGTATGTAGTTTGGTTTTTAATGTATTGCCAATCAAAACAGTTAAGTCTTCAAAATTGGTATATGTGTGCTGAAAATTCTTGTGTTAGTTTTGTTTGATCCTATATGGCTTGATGGTGATACGATATTTGTGGTTGTGGGAAAGGGAAAGGGAAACATTTTATTTTCAAAATATTTGATTAACATGTTATTGGCGCGAGTAAGGTTGCGATATTCGGATGACATTTTCTATGATTATGCTAACGGATTTGGGTGCAGGGCTTGTTTAGTTCGTATGAACTTAGGGTTAATTTGGGGGTTGCCCGACATGTAACTCGAAGATGAGTAAACCAATGCGAAGAGATCGCCAATAATCAAGGCCATGTACCGGTTCACGCGTCCAAACATTCACAAAAAGGTGATCGAGGAATTATGTTACCTAAAAACAAAAAGGTCGTGCAGTTAAATATTCGAGGAGAGGTGAATTTTCCTATGATATCAATATGGATACGTATCGGGTACGCTCTTCAAAATCTCATGAAGGGGACGGTTTCCAAATTTCTGTCTTATTTATTTTGTGGTTGAACATGGGGGAATAACTGATTTATGCGGTTTAATATGGTTCATATGAAGTTGACTTAATACGGGTGGTAAGATTTGGTATTGGTTTATTTTGGTTTGGAGTGGTTTATGTGAGGGAGTAGTTGATTTATTTGGTTTATATGGATTGATTTATTTAATATGATACAGTTTATTTGGTTCAATATAATTGGTTATGTTCTGGTCGTGAGTTTGGTTGTATTGATGAAAGGTATGTCTAGAGACCTGGTGAGAACGTGTAAAAAGTGTCAAATGCATGCCCCAGTTATACATATACCGGCTGAGGAGATGATGGTTATGAGCTCGCCGTGCCCGTTGGCGCAATGGGGAATTTATATCGTGGGACCATTTCTAAAGACCCCGGGCAATAAAGAATATCTGGTGGTGGAGATTGATTATTTTACGAAATGGGTGAAGGCCGAAGCAGTTACAGGCATAAGCGAGCAGCATATGATGGATTTTATTTTTTAATAATATATTTTGCAGGTTTGGTGAGCCACGAGTGTTAGTGTCTGATAATGGAACCCAGTTTAATGGGAGGAAAATTCGAAACCGGTGCAAAGAGATGGGGATGAGGCAGCAATTTTCTTCTGTGGCGCATCCCCAAACTAATGGGCAGGTGGAAGTATAATTGTGCAGGGACTCAAGTTGCGACTGGAAAAGACAGGGGGACTCTGGGAAGAAGAGCTCACCTCGGTCCTATGGGCTTATCGAACAACTCCCCAAACCTCCACAAGGGAGTCGCCATTCAGCCTGGTCTATGGGATGGATGCGGTTATTACGGCGGAGATAGTAGGAGGATCACAGCGTTTAACCACATTTAATGTAGAGGGGAACGAGAGATTTGCTCGGGGAGCGATCGAAATGATTGATGAAATACGAGACAAGGCTACAGCTCGGGTGGAGCATTGTAAATAAAGGATACAAGCTACTTTCAATAAATGGGTCAAGCGTCGTTTTTTTCAGGTCGGCGATTTGGTGTGGAGGCGAGCTGATGCGTTACGAATGACTAAGATTTTGGAGCCAAATTGGGTTGGACCATTCAATGTGGTAAAAGTGTTGCAAGGAGGAGCGTATATACTTGAAGATGCAGGTGGAAAAGTCCTGCCTAGAAGCTGAAATGTGTGTCATTTGAAAAAATATTATGCCTAGAGGGCGGTTGTGGCGGGAGAAGGTAACTCCGAATCGGAGGGCACTTCTCCCGTATGAAATTTGTGTTGTGGAGAGTTGTGTTTTTGTGGCGGGAGAAGGTAACTCCAGACCGGAGGGCACTTCTCCCGTATGAAGTTTGTGTTGTGGAGAGTTATATTTTTGTGGCGGGAGAAGGTAACTCTGGACCGGAGGGCACTTCTCCCGTATAAAGTTTGTGTTGTGGAAAGTTGTGTGGCAGGAGAAGGTAACTCCGGACCGGAGGGCACTTCTTCCGTATGAAGTTTGTGTTGTGTAGAGTTGTGTGGCGGGAGAAGGTAACTCCGGACCGGAGGGCACTTCTCCCATATGAAGTTTGTGTTGTGGAAAGTTGTGTGGCGGGAGAATGTGACTCCGGACCGAAGGGCACTTCTCCCGTATGAAGTTTGTTTTGTGAAAAGTTGTATTTTTGTGGCGGGAGATGGTAACTCCGGACCGGAGGGCACTTCTCCCGTATGAAGTTTGTGTTGTGAAAAATTGTGTTTTTGTAACTCCGACCCGGAGGGCACTTCTCCCGTATGGAATTTGTGTTGTGGAAGTTTGTGTTTTTGTGGCGAGAGAAGGTAACCCTGAATCGGGCTAGACTTCTCTCGGTTGTGGTGTTTTACCCTTTGGGGCGGATGGTTTTGTATTTTACCATTTGGACCGGAGGTTAGTTTCCTTACCCTTTGGGGCGAGCTGTGAGCATTTTACCCTTCGGGACGAATTGTATGTTTGTATCTAGCGGGGCAGTTGTTTTGTTACCTTTTGGGGCCTGTGTGCATTATATCCTTCGGGGTGGATGTCTTTTTTCAATAACACTTGGCGAGTTATTTTCATGGTATTTATGTGGTTAAAAGTTGTGATTGTGTTATTTTATATGTTTGGAAGAGATATGTTTGACTTACATATCTTTTTCAAGATATTGTGTTCTGGTATTATGGATGGTTATGTTTGTGCGAGCTAATATGTTTTATATGCGAGCTGATTTTAGCTCTATTGGATTGTTTATAGGTCGTGGTTTGATTATTTTCTAAGGATCTCGTAGTCTTATGGGGATGGGAAGTGTGATTGCGATTGGTTATAAATTTGCACGACCTGTATTAAACTTATGGGTTTGCTCTATGTATGGTTTAGTTTTGTACATGGTTTATATTTTGGGTTATTGTGCCTACGTGCGACTGTAGGTCGGGAATGGATGATTTTTGTGATTATAGGTCGATGGATATTTCAGGCCGTTCAACATAAAATATGGGGACTTTTAAGCGACCTCTTCTTCTGGGAGAAATATTTCTTCTGGGAGCTGAGCGAGCTATTTGACGGGACAGTGACCTTTCATATAGGAGTGGCGAGCTCTTATGTGAGTTCGCGAGTTAACGAAATGGTTATGGTTATAAAGTGATGCTTAAGTAAGGATTATGATTTGTGGTGTGGAATGGTTTTTTGATCGACCTGTTTTAGGTCGGGTAAATGGCTTATGGTGTTTTGAATTTTCAAAGGCATATATTTCCTTGTATTTCTATGCCCGGTTATAACTTCAGGCTGCGGAGGGAGGTTTTATGGTCTCAGGTCGTCAGGAATGGAGTCTGGGGACTCGGCCTGGGGACTCACTGGTCTCTTTTCTCAAGAGGAGCATTCATCTTGGAGGATGAGTGAGCTCAGTGAGCTGACCTTTTGGAGGTCGCGGTTTTATGTGGTAAATTCTTATGGGATGATTGATGTTATAGCTCGGTATGCCGAGTTGAGTGATTCTGGAGTATGGCTTCGTAGACTGGTGAGGTGATTTGTGCGTGTTGTGTGTTTTATTTGTTAATGATTGCTCTTTTAACGTTCTATTTTACATGTCCTACCTGATTTCGTGCCTCAATCAACTAGAACATGGGGGACTAGCTGATACGGACTAAAATGCCCATACGTAATATTATGTGATATATTTGGGTATTTGTGGTAAGCAACCTCATTTTCTGAAAAGGGTGTTTATTCTGGAAGGTGAGCGAGATGGATGGTTTCTTTGGAGATGTGGGCGAGCTGGTTTGTAGAGTAGCGACCTCAAATATAAGGATGAGTTCTCAGATAGGGTCGCGACCTCTTATGTCTTTAGTTGGGTGTCGTCTTTTAGCTCGATTATGGGCATTATAAATATCAGGCCTGAATAGGCTCATATGGATGGTCTTATGGGGTCCCGACGGACTGTACGGAAAGAGTCACAGGCCCAGGCCTAATCTGGTAATTTAATGGAAGATTTATTATTTATGGGAACTTAGCATATAGGAGGAATCCTTATTCTAAGTCAGTTGTAATATTTATGGAATTGTGATGGGAGAAGGAAACCGTGGTTTGGGGAGAACTTCTCTTATCTCTATAAAAGTGGTGCATACCTCTCTTTATTTTCTAAGTTGAAATTATTTTTATCATATTGTGGGCTTTTGTACTACCACTTGCTTTTGACCTAAGTATCGGAGAACCTTCACGGGTTTGACATCCGACCCGTTTGAAGGTGCTGTTTTGCAGGACCGGCGAGGTCGATAGGAGAATCGTTGAAAACTTGGCAGATCGTTGTGACGTGTGTAGAAGTTGTTTTAGGTCGTTGATCTCATATTTGAAATTAGTACCCCATATTTTTGGTAACCAATATTTTTGAATTTATCAGTTATATCTCAATCTTTTGAATATGCATAAAATATTCTCCTCATAGATCACATCAATCACATCACCAACACATAATTAGCTAATTAAAGTTTATAATGTAAACACCAACGTGTATCACCATGTATCACCATGGCGTTGAAAACTTAGTAATTAAGACCCCATTCACTTTATATCTTACCACTTTCCAATGCCTCGATAATATTGTAGTTTTTTCAAAGAAGATATCAGGGTGTTTACAAGAACTTCCAACAATATTCACTAATTAAGCAACAACGTGAGAGATCTAAGCAACTGAAAGACGTCTTGTTTCTGCATCTACAAGGACAAGTTTAAATGGATGAGCATAACAATGTGCCTTGTTTCAAGAAGATTAACTTACGATTATTTTCACGGATTAAGAAAATATCAGTGTTCTAAAAATCGCTAGGCGGCCGCTAGGCGCCAGACCAGTGCCTAGCACCTAGGGCGTCTAGGTGGGGCCTAAAATTCGAGAATAAATACCATAGTTTATAACATTTAATAGTTCAACATACTACCTGCTACAAAATAAAGTATATGACAATTTAAAACTAAAAGTAATGATCACAAGTTCAAAACTATTGTTCAATTCAAAGTTTAAAACAATATAAATCCATAGCACACATTACAAAATCAAAATAACTAAATAAGGGCAAGAGTTCTCGGTCTGTTTCTATTCTATTCTATCCCAATTCTTGCCCCGTAACAATTGAATTGGCTTTAAAAAAATTTAAAACCAAAATGACGTCGTCTTGGATAAAAAAATAATAATAAAAAATTGGATTGTCTGGCGCCTAGGCGGCGCCGAATTACTCCGGCGATTTTTCTGCCCGATTTTCAAAAATCGTGGGCGGTTCGAGGACGCCGAGCGCCTAGGCGACGCCTAGGCCGATTTTTAGAACAATGGAAAATATTGGTTATTATAGCTAAAGTATTACTTTATTCACTGTACTTATAGTTAATTAATTATTTATTTATTATTTACTCAATTTCCGTAAATATTAGTCTAACTAAATATAATATTGTAATATTAATATAATTAAATAAGGGGTATAAATAAAAATAAAAAACTAACTATATATCAAATATTATAATAAGTCCGTAATTGAGCAGTACCCAAAATAGTAATGTGACCGATTTTTAGTAATATGCACTTAAAGTTGAGACTACTTGTTTTTTTTCTATTTTTTGACAACCATATAAATATCATTTGGGTGTTATCAAGAATACGAGTGTATGTTATAACCATAAACCTTGATAAATATTAAAAAAAAAATATCGAATAATTAATATGAAAATAAAGGTGGAGAATATTAAATCATATTCATCATAGTTATCACTCGTCTTTAGAATATTCATTTATTTTGATAAATATACAAAAGACCACTCTTGTTAGGTCGGACTAACGGATCATTCGTTATGCCAAAATTTCATATCAATATATTATAGTGCAAAAATTAATACATTATAATAAAAAAAAAATCCATACATCATAGCACGGGTAAGAAATTTATGAAAAATTAATACTTTACCGTAAAAGACCAATATATTATAATACAAAAATTAATATATTATAGTATCCGATCAAATGATCTAACGGGTCATAACCTGTTAATCTGACCTAATACAAGTGTTCGCCAAAAATGAATATATTAGTGATATGAATATAATAAATAATTATACAATATGTCATGCACTCAGATTCCATATTATCAATTGTGGTAAAAAACATGGAAATTTGGGAAAATCAATATTAAAATAGGAAAGGATGAAACTGGAGGGCCCACATATCAAGAAGACCAGTCAGGGAAGAGTATGCGATGTCGACTACTTTCAGTCTAAGTTCATCATAGAGGTTATCCCCTGATAAATAATTATTCTCCCAACAGATTTTCATTATTTTAAAGTTACTAGAAAGTCTTATCAGACATATTGATATGCGACTTGTTTGGTATAAGGACGTGTCTATGTTTCAAACCAAATGTTTCAAGTATAAAATATACTATTTGAAACCTATTGCATAAATAATACAAAAACTTTCATGGCCGCCTTTTAGAAACAATAATAATAATGTAGTGAATGTTTTTTTTTTTTGGAAAAATATTGTAACTATCCTGTAATATACATATTTTTTGGGTTTGTATTTTAATATTTTTTTTGTAATTTAATACATTCTGTACTATACAAAATTTTGAAAGTGCATCCTGTACTATACAAAATTTAGAAAAAAACTAGTTTTATTAAATAAAAACTAGAATTTATTAAATAAATATGCAAACCATATTTTATCCTAACGTTTACCGGAACTAGTTTTATTAAATAAATAAAATTTATTATTTATTAAATAATAAATTCGGTGAGTTTGCATATTTAATAAAATATATCGGAATTAATTTTAAATAAATAATAAATTCACCGGAACTTACCTAAAATATACGGGTTTGAAAATATGCAATGTCACTACCGAGATTAGGTGAGTTTCGGCGAGTTGGGACGAGTTGGCTTGTTGGAGGATGCACTTTCAGATTTTTTTTGAAGTACAGGATGCATTAAATTACAAAAAAAATGTTAGGATGCAAACTCAAAAAACGTGTATAGTACAGGATGGTTACAATCTTTTCCCCCCTTTTTTTTTTTTTTTGAAGGTGAGCATTAACACTGATACGACATTAAATATTCATTTAAGTTATATGTTGGTTATTTATGGGGGAAAAATTTTATTTTTTGGTACAATTATGTTGGCAACTTTCCACAAAAGGTACGTGATGTTGGCCAGCATCAAACTACATACATTAAGTTGACAAATTTATCAAATTTAGTACAAAAAAAGCCCAATCGGGCTTTGATACTTACATGGCATGATTTAATCATTTCTTATCATTTTTAATTTAAAATTTAATTTAATTTATAAAATTAATTTGAAAACTGATTTCTTATCATTTTCAATTTAAAAATTAATTTCTTATCATTTTAAAATTAATTTAAAAGTTAATTTGAATATTAATTAAATTTAAAAATTAAATTATAAAAATTAATTTCTTATCATTTTTAATTTAATAATTAATTAAAAAATTAATTTTCTTATCATTTTAAGAGTTAATTTAAAA
>BMAC01000001.1:4301339-4327133 GCA_014905375.1 Phtheirospermum japonicum | reverse complement strand
CTGAACTAAATTAACGGCTGGTTTTTAAGAAAGCGCTGTGAATTAACAAGTATTCACGGCGGTTCCTCGAAAAACCGACGTTAATTAGTTCATGAGTTAATTATTGCAGTAGATTTAACGTCGGTTCTATTAGAACCGCCGTAAATAAGATGACATTTAACGGCGGTTTCATAAGAACCGCCGTAGAATAGTAAGCTGCCATGTCACCTATCCTCGTCTTTATCAAGAAAAAATTTTGGGTCGTTGATCCGTGTCTCATCCGACGATCTACATTAAATATTAAACCTATATATATATATATATATATATATATATATATATATATATATATATATATATATATATATATATATATATTAAACCAAAAATATATATATTTTAAACCTAAAAAACAATTAATATTAACTAAAAAATCCTAGCCCCTTCAGTTCATCTACCTCCGCCCTAATTCTTGAACACGACCCCAATTCCCCATCTCCCTCGGCCATAATCCCAACTTACGCGCCGCCGGTCAAAGTAAAACCCCGGCACACGCGCCACCAGTCAATTCACCATCTCATACCCCGTCCACATCTCTAGTAGACGAAGCCCCGTCCCACCCCATTGAACCAAATCCTCATACTCCGTCTCCTTCTCCTTCTCCTTCTCCGGCGGCCAAGCTCCCAACTCGCGCCGCTGCAAGCACACCGCCACCATAGGGTCTTGTGGCGACTATCGTGATATATTTCTGGTGGCGTTGTTTGAGTATTTTAGTTAAGTATTTTTTTCTGTTTTCTGCTATTTGTGTTTTAGAATTTTTGGATGTTTGGTAATTTCTTTTGCTYTTCTTATTTAATTTCAGTTTAAGTTGGATTTTTTTTTTTACTTTAGTGCAATTTCTATGTTTCTATGCGATTTTTTTTCCCATTTTAGTTCGACTGTTATGTTGGATAAAGTTTGATCTGGCTACACAAAACACTATTTAGATTTCAAAATTTTGTTTTTATCATGCAATCAGTTCATCTGTGATTTATTTTTTCTTAAAATTAAATAATTGAGAGAGAGAGAGAGACCATTTGGGCCAATTCCGGAAATCTATATATGTTGGTCAGCACCAAATTGCTTTGTCTCTCCCATATCACTACACTATCTGAAGCTTACAAAAGTCCACTCATTTCAGACATCCAAACTATACTTCAAAGTTTACATTAAAATCACAAAAATATATTTATGCCTTCAATGGCTGCTTCAAGATTAGCTTTCTTCATCTTTGCAACTACACTTCTATTTCTTACTGCTCCCTCACAGCGTACGTATATTTCTTCATCTTCTTATTTATTTTGTGGCATGCATGCGAAATGGATACATATCTTGGCAGGGGATATATTGTCTTTATTATTGGGCCATAATTGAGTGGATAAGTAATTTGTGATAATATTGCACCTGATAAAAAAAATTGTTTGGTTTTACAGAGATAGATGATCCCTTTCAATTCACATACTCTGGAACCACAGGCCCAGACAAGTGGGGGAGTCTGAGCCCGAACTTCTCGATGTGCGTCAACGGAAAAGCGCAATCGCCGATTAATATCGTGACATCCAAAGCCGTGCTTAACAAGAACTTGAAGCCCTTGCTCAGATCATATGGCCCAACAAATGTTACTTTGGTCAATAACAAGTTCAATATTAAGGTTTGTTTCTTCATCTTTCACATTCATATTTGTAATTAGATAACAATTTACTTGATGTCATAATAAAATTAAAAGAATATTTTTTATTATTATAATTGATGGAATATATTGATTATAGAAAAGATTGAGAAATTAGTAATGGATGTAGGTACGTTACCCTGATCATTCAGGGGTCTTAACTATAGATAACAAGATTTATACGTTAAAGCAAATGCACTGGCATGCTCCTTCTGAACATAGGATTGATGGCCAAAGGTATAAAAATATGTTCTCTCTCTCTTTTGTCCACATTTATTTATCTTGGGATAATTATAAAAATTAATCCTATTTAGCTCAATATATATATATAGGTTTGTTGCAGAGCTCCATCTGGTGCACATTGCTGATGATGGCAGTGTTTCAGTTGTAGCTATCTCTCAATCATGAATTTAGGGATTTAGATTTATTTATTTCCTTTCTCGGTGTTTGTGATTTTTGTGTAAATTTATACTGTGGTTTTCTGGGGAAATTTTGTGAAGAAATATTGTCGTTGGTGGGATTTAGGTCTAGAAACATGATAATGTTGGATATTGCTGGAGCTAAATGTGCAGTGTATATATAGTTATTTAAGATCAAAATAGGTAAAAAAAATCTCTACATGATTTTGATGATATTTGGCGGATATATATTCAGTTTGAGTTATTTTGGTCTTCAAATTTTATGTTTTTGTTTTCCTTTCAAATCTTTAAAACTGGGTTTGTCTGATTCAAGAATGTTCAACTTTTATGGGTTGTAGGTGAAGGATTTGATGAAGAAGAAAGAAGAGCTTCCAGTGTGCAGGGAACAAGATCTAATAATGGATCAGTTGGTCGAGCTGACCAGTAAAGGCTGTGGTTGCCTTCTTGTTATAGACGACAAATATCATCTGCTAGGTACATTTACTGATGGCGAAAGGCGTGCGAGACATACGGCAGAGACACATGTCCTCGTTTCGAAGCGCCCTTGAAAAGGGTGTGGCCAGAAAGATGCACGAGAAGGACCTCGAGCTCGACAATGTAACCCGCAAGAACAAGGATCTCATCGAGACCATGAAGCAAGTAACGTCCAAGGCCCAAAACTGGTGCTACATGGCTAAGTACAATGAATCGGTCGTCAACGTCCTCAAAACCAATCTCCAGCAAGCCATGCAGTGTTCCAACACTGCCAGAAACGAAGGCGTCGGTGAGAGCGATGCCGCCGCCGATGCCGCATCCTGCGTCGGTGGATCTGTCTCGACCAAGAAAGATAATATTATGATTTGTAGGTCTTGAAGATCGAAGGAGGTGTCGGTTCTGTTGATGCCGTGTCGACACCTGTGTTTGTGTAAGGAGTACGAGCGCTTTGTCGGCGTTTGCCCCGTCTGCCAGGTGGCAATGACTGCTAGCTTTGAGGTGTATCTATCCTGATCAAGATGGATTTTTTTATAAATTAAATTATATAAAAAGATTTGTTTATTCTGAGTTGATATTAACCAATTTTATGGTTGTGCTTGGCATTGCTTTTCCTGTATATATATATTACAATTTACATGCATGTTTGTTAACTTCATGATAATAATCTGATTAATAATTTTTTTTTCTTTTTCTTTATTTTTTTTTTGTGTGTATTTGATTTATTTTCTCTTTGTAGCAAAAGCGAAAAAGCATAATCAATTTCKTGCTTTTATTTAATTTTAGTGCACCTGCTTTCATTTATTTTTTTTTTAATTTTTTTACTAATTTCTAGAAGGTATCTCTTCAAAACCGATGTAAAAAGTGAACCAATTAATGGCATTTCTAAAACCGCCTTAAACTTAACATTTTACGGCGGTTCTAAAACCGCCGTTAAATCCCACTTTTTACGGCGGTTTTTTAAAAACCGCCGTAATTATTAACGGC
This sequence comes from Phtheirospermum japonicum, assembly GCA_014905375.1. Classification (NCBI taxonomy): domain Eukaryota; kingdom Viridiplantae; phylum Streptophyta; class Magnoliopsida; order Lamiales; family Orobanchaceae; genus Phtheirospermum; species Phtheirospermum japonicum. Next base: position 4,323,569 of record BMAC01000001.1, on the reverse strand, counting down.
GGTCGATACAAAGGCGGTTCAAAAACCGCCGTTAAAAATGAAAAAAGACCGCCGTTAAAAAGCCTTTCTGCAGTAGTGACTGTGAGCACCGTAGCTGGGCAATATTCGTCTTTAGAAAAGAGTGTCCAACACTCAAATCGATTTAAACCTTGCATCGGTATTTGCACATTTCTAAGAAAACCATAAAAACATGTTTTTAACCAACAATGATTGCTTGCATTAATATTTAAAGTGCACATATTATGGCCTGTGAGTTATGCTCAATGGATTCTATTTTACAAGATTCAAGTCACATGAGTTTTATACTCTAGGAACTCCATGATAAAAGATACAATTTACATGGGCTTTATGCTCTAAAAACTACATGATACAAGATCAAAGTTACATAAGCCCTGTGCTATAGAAAGATTTGATTTGTTTGAGTTTTGTGCTCTAAGAGCTCCTAATTTTTAATTCACATGAGTTTTTTTATAGGAAGAGCTCCATGAATTAAGTTACATTTTGTACTTTAAGAACTCTAAATTCAAGATACGTGAGTTTTATGCTATAAGAACTTATATGATGTTATGATTCTACGATTCTATGGTACAATGATTCATGTTGTAAGTTTTTATTAGTGTTATTGCATACTTAGTTGTTAGAACAAAGTTGTAATAATTAATGTTTCGACGATGACAACAACAACAGAAAAAAAAATATGTTCAAAACCTAAAACAAGATTAGTATACCATTGTTTGCTAATTTTTATTGAGTTCTTGGACGGTTTTCCACTGGATTCCTCTTCTCTATCAGATTAAGATGGTGTTTTCACAAAATGACTTGAGAGAAAAGAGTACCAAATTGATGATATTTATACATAGTTATTTGCATACAACTTGTAATCCACCATTTATGGCTAAGCATTATTAATTGTTTCTCCATAACAGATGACTACAAGAAACATACGTGGGTTTGTAATCCATTTTACATTCTTCCACTTGGTACAGACATAATAAAGAAACAAAATACATGAATCATAGATATAAGTCCTCTTAGCAAGTAATATAAACTAAGTATTACATAGTATTCAATTTCTCAAAATAGGATCTAGGTCAAAACCTTAACGATAATTTTCAAGACAAATAAGTGCACAAAGTAATGGAAATTATCAACTAAATAAGAGCTCAATAGTAATTATAAATGTACATACTACTGAAGTTACATTATGGAACCAAGTCTCATTCGTACTATATGATCCTTAAATTTACTTAGTAGCATGCCTTTAGTTAAAAGATCAACAATCAGTAATCTAGTATTGTGCTCAATGACCAATTTCTTCTCTTTAACACTTTCTCTATTGGCTAAGTACTTCAAGTCGATGTGCCTACTTGGACTACCACTTTGTTGTTCTTAGCCATAAATATTGCATCTGAACTATCACGGTACAATCTCAATGGACTAGATATAGAATCTACAACTCTAAGCCCAGATTTTAAACTCTTCTACCAAACACAATGACTATTAGTTTCAAAACATGATACGAACATAGCTTTCATGGTAGAAGTAGAAATAAAAGTCTACTTTTTACTGCTGCAGGATATAGCTCCACTAGTGAGCATAAAAATATATTCTTATTTTGACTTTTGTGAATCAACACAAACCGCAAATTCTGAATTGTAGTAACCAATCACCTCTAAATTGTCAGTTCGCCTATACATGAGCATGTATTCTTTCGTCCCTTGAACATATCTCAATACCTTCTTTGCAGCTCTCCAGTGGTCAATACATGGATTACCCTGATATCTTCCTAACATTCTAATAACAAATGCAGTATCTGGTCGGGTACAAACCTGAGCATACATAGGCTTCCAACAAGTGAAGCATATGGAGTGGTTTTTATTTATTCCCATTCAGGCTCATTTTTTGGACATTGATTCAAATTAAATTTATCACCTTTCTCAATGGGATCGGGTTGACATAATGGGTTGAGTTTTTCAATTTTAAATTTTAAAAAAAATTATAGGGTCTACATTAAGTGAAGAATCTCTCATGTGAAACCACTCCAGAACTTTGATAATGTGGATCTCCTGAAACAAACCCAGAATACCTTAAGATATCTCCATGGATATTATTGCCAGTGACATAAGATGCCTCATCCATATCTTTCATATCAAAGTTCTTTGAGAGAAATTATTTCACCTCGTACAACAAATCCTTATCATTAGTAGCAAGCAGTATGTCATGAACATATATAACTAGAAAATAAGTTTTGCTCCCACTAACCTTCTGGTATATACATTGGTCCATGGTGTTCTATTCAAAATCAAATAAAGTGAGAACTTCGTGGAACTTAAAATACCATTTATGGGATGCTTGTTTCAGTCCATGTATGAGTTTATTAAGCTTGCAACTAAATGTTCACCGTCACTAGAGGGGAAAACCTCAGGTTATTTCATATAAGCAACCTCCTCTAGTTTACCACTTAGGAATTTAGTTTTCAGATCTATTTGATATAATTCAAAATCAAAATAGGTTGTCAATTCCATAACTATTCTAAGGGAATCTTTCTTAGATACATGAGAGAAAGTCTTTGTGTAGTCAATTCCTTTTTTAATTTGAGTGAATCCCTTGTCAACCAGTCTTACTTTATATCTTTCTATGTTGCCCTGTGAGTCTTTTCTTTGCTTTAAAAACCCTCTTACAACCAATGGTAATTCTTACCATTAGGCAACTCGATGAGATCCCAAACTTTATTAGATGCCATAGAATCCAGATCTTATTTGATGGCATTGTGCCATAAGTTTAATTTCTCAGAACTCTTGGCCCGTAAAAATGTTTTAAGATCATTTTCGGTTCCAATATTATTGTCACACTCTTGTAAATACATAACATAGTCACTTGAAACTATTAACTTTTTTAATCTAATATATTTCCTTAACCCTTGACCAACACTCTTCTAAGTGTCAAATATATATTGTATACTAGGTTTTTCAACAGGTCCAATTATCAGTTGAACTTCAGTATCCATAATATTTTGGTTTAACATTTTGTGGAACATTCAAGATCAGTTCCTCAACACGTGCTTATACTTGAGGTGCATTGTTGAAAACAATGATCACTCAATCGCTTAAAATAGGATGACCATATGATCATTCTTAGAACTAATGTTCAAAGATTGATCACTCCAACTAATCAAATCTTTCTAAAAAAATTCACATTTCATGATTCGATAAATCTAGTTCTATGAGATTGATGGTGAAATTTGTATCCCTTAGACCGTTGAGCATATCCAATGAATTAACCACTTATGGTACTTGAGTTTAACTTCATTTCTTGAGGCTTTCATATTCTTACTTCAGACGGGTATCCCCAAACGTTGTACATATCGCAGACTCGATTTCAAGCCTTTGAGTATCTCAAATGGCGTCTTTGAGACGGCCTTCATTTGAACCCGGTTCAATATGTACAATGTTGTTTTAAGAGCTCCAGTCCAGAAGATCTTAGGAAGTTTGGAGCTAGCAAGCATACTTCACACCATGTCCATTAATGTTTAATTTCTTCTTTCGGCTACACCATTTTGGTCCAGAGAACAAGGCATAGTTCATTGGACAACAATCCCATTCTCTTGAAGAAATATTGTAAACAAATTAGATACTTGTTCACTCTCAGTTTATTTACTATTGTACTCACCACCTCTATCTAACCTCACAATATTAATTTTCTTTTTGCATTGTTTCTCTACTTCAACTTTAATTGCCTTAAAAGCATCTAATGCTTCATATTTATAACAAAATAAGTAAAGATACATGTAGCATAAATAATCATCCATAATGTAGTAAAATACTTATCATGATGTTCATCTATATCAGGACTAGAAATATCTGTATGGATGATTTTCAATATTTAAGAACTCCTCTTGGCACCTTTCTTTGATTTGTTAATGTCCTTACCCATAATTAGTTTATACATGTCTCAAAATTTAAAATAAAAATTATTGTGTTAAGTATTCCTTCATTTACCAATTTCTTGATTCTGTCAATTGAGATATATCCCAATCTCCAGTGCCATAACATAGAGAATTCTTCATCCATAACTTATCGCTTAACACCAATAGTATCATGAACGTGCAAAGTAATATAGTTGTCATCATTTTTTTAAACTAAGACGAAAAAGACCATCAGAAAAAGTACATTTTCCAACAACATTAAACTTATAAGATAAACTAAAATATGAGTCTAAGAAGTTAAAGGAAAAAACACATAATAATATCTTAGAAATAAAAATCAAATTCCTAACAAAATCGGAAATATACGAAAGTCTTTTCCAAAAGCAATATAAAACCAATACTTAAAACAAGTTATCAAGTTCAGAGTGCTTCTACATATGAGTTCATCTTATTTTTAGAGTACATGCTTTGCTCACTTCCTACTGGTTTTCGCAGGTTTTGCAATCCCTAAAGAATTGGTAACATGGATTGTAGAATCAAAATCAATCCACCATTATGATTAACATTGACCATATTAGGTTCATAAAAAAAATAAAAGCTTAGTACCTTTCTTTTCAAGCCACTTAAGGAACTTATGACAATCCTTCTTTACGTGCACCATCTTTTTACAAAAGAAAAACTTTAGATCTTTCATGATATCCTTTGGGGACAAGTCGTATCCTCTCCCTTATCATTAAACGGATATTATCTTTTTCTTTCCAGATGTTATAGCCACATTCACTTTCTGACCTTCCTTCATAGCCAATCAACCTTACTCCTGAACATACATGGACATTTATTCATTTATTGACCATTTATTTGTGTTATAATATGTTTTAAAAGGACCGTACTTAGGAGGAAGAGTGGACTAGATGAAGTGGAACAAAAAAGAATCCGACATTTCAACTTCTTCCAGCATTTTTAGTTGAGCCGCAATGTCTCTCATACGTATGGTATGCTCACACACACCTCTAATCCAGGTAAGCTTTAAAGATGAGAATCTCATTGTTAGTGTTCTAGTCATTGCCTTGTCAGAAGACACAAATTGATCATCAATTGCCTCCAACGAGACACGTAAATTATCATATTTCTCAACCAAACCCCGTTCTCAATTGATTATTGGTCTTTATGAACATAACACAGAGACAATTAGGTCGCTCCCACTTTTCATAAAGATCAATATCATCTGGGTAGCTATCTTCAGTGATAGTTGGTTGCTCGTCTTTCCTGGCAGCATATTCAATGTCCATCCACCCAAAATGAAGGAGAGTTCTCTCCTTCCAGGTCTTATAGTTATCCCCACTGGACTCAGAAACATTGAACTTCAGATAAGAGAAATTAACAGGTTGAGAAAATTCATTAAGTAAACAACATTCTCATATTATTAAATTGAAATGTATTAAACCGTATAATATGTTTTACCAATGTAAATTATGTTGTAATATGAACCTAGAGACATAAAACTTGCATGTAGGATAAAGTTTTAATTCAGTTAGATTCATTTTACTTTATGACAATACTATCAAAGCATTCTTAAATGCTTCTACATAACATATGCACCACAAAAAAAAAAACGTATGTAGGTTTATAACTCACGTTTACATTAGTTTCATTTAATTTGAACAGATATAATTTCTCATCGAGTACTTGTGTTTACTCACCTCGATGTTTTCAAATTATTTTTTCAGATCAAGCTTAGTATGGCGAAGGCTAGTGGAAATGATTGACTTTTCACCATTTAAAATAAATAAGTAAATACATGTTTTGGGCAAACTATTATTTCATAGTCTCTCAGGTTATATGTGGATTTACTTTTTGATGGTTTCAGAGACAAACTTCTACTTTCTGGAGTCCAAATGAATATTAAAAACCTGATTTGTTTAAAAGTTTTAAAGAAGGTTTATATTATAACATGTCAAATCATGTCTGGTTACTAAGTGTTGTTGTATTATTTTATTATGTTGTTGTGGATAGAATATTAGTTTATTAGTGGGTATGTGTAAATATGTATTGATGATTTGAGTATGTAAATATATATATTTGTGTGTGTGTGTAATTGTAGATCATGAATAAATAATTAATTTGATATATTTCTCATGTAAAATGAAGAATGAACAAATAAATATTTAAGATATTATTCAAATTTTGATAGAAATGAAAAGGCGAAAAATGAAAAATAAGAAAATTTCACCTTAATAGGAGAGAGAAGAAGAGGATTCAGAAAAAATACAATTTCAAGGCAACTCTTTTTCTCTCTCTTCTTTTTCTATCTCATCTTTCATATCATGTTTTTCTGTTGTAAACTTACCCATTTTCTTTAATTTCCATGAATACGGTCCAAATATCTTCTCCACTCATGTTTTTACATGAGATTGTCTCTTTATTTTTTTTCTTTACTTTTTTTCTTGATAAACACTGGTTTTAAGCATATTTTGAAACTTATTTAATTAGGTTTCAATTATTGGTTGTGCTTTTATAATGTCTTTTAGCTTTATTTCATATTTTTTGAATGTTGTTACGTGCTTTGTGTGTGTGTGTGTGTGTGTGTATATATATTTGAGGAATTTAGAGCTTATTGGACTTAAGGATGATGATAATAGAGCTTTAGGTCGAAGTGAATGAAGAAAGGAAGTCATTGGACCAGGCCTGGAGCAAGCCCACGCAACTCACAAGTCAACAAGACCCGCAGACTCGCTATCGACCCCGTTATCGATTGATAGTGAGGTCGCTACAGGGTCATATTTTCACGGTAACCATTACCGACCTGAGTAGCGGTTGATGGCCAGACTACTACTGGGTCATGTTTTCATGGAAATCATTATCAACCCAATTAGCGGCCAATAGTGTCATCGATAATGGGTCGATATGCATGAAAAAATAGTCCAGAATCAGACTTAATAGCCAATATTTGATTTTATACTATAAAAAACGCCTAGAAGTTGTCAAGAAACATCAATATTAAAAGCAAGAAACACATTAGGCTTCATTCCATCATCGACTATAGTTTTTTTGAGTTTGAGTGAATTTAGAGGAGAAACGAAGAGTTGACGATCCACACGCTTCAAGGGTTTATCTTTCTTTTTACTTTTCATTATGAATGTTGAATGTTAGATGAATTGTTTGTATAATATATGAGCATCTCTAGCTAATTTCCCTTTATTGTGGGGTTTGGTATGAATAATGATTCAGTAATATTTTTATAATTCCTTCGATTCAAGTATGATACATTTGTTTATTTTCATGTTTTGATTTTATTTATTCATAAGTGCTTGGCAACACTTGTGTTTCTAAAAGTTGTAATTGGTTAAGAACCTTTCAAGACTAATAGTTTGATAAATCATAATTCGAGAGATGCGGTTTATCAATAGACTTTCAAACACGAAACACTCTAATAAATAAGAACGAGAGGTTTGCAATTACCAGTGAAGACATAAATATCTTTAAAACCTTTTGGGGTTCTAAATATAATTTCAAGCGGACACGTTTCATACTTGGTATCAGCAGTTTAGTCACTTCTAGAGAACGATTAAACTAGAATTGTGATTGGTTTATAAGCAAACTCAGTCGCAATATACTTTATAGATTGAAAAGGATGACATTAGGAAATCATTACGAAACTCAGGAATATTCTTTAACACGTGAATTTCTCTACCTTTGCATATTGTGTTTTGACCTTAGTAAGTTTTTTAGTTAAAATTTTTTATTAGTTTATGTTCGCCACAATCCAAGCCATTTCTTATCATTTAGATAAAATTATACTATCTATATTATATAACTTATCAATATTAAACTGTTACATAGTCCTTGTGGGGTTCGACCTTACTCCTTGTATACTACATCTACATTTTATACTTGTGGTTAGGTAGAATATAAGAATGAGCAAGTTTTTATAACTTGAATACTAGTTACACCACCAATACAAACACTCCAGATGATGAGAGACGTAGCTTCTATCCATAATGACTGTGGATACAGCTGAAGAACCCAAACACATTCCAAATACCCCCAAACCGGGCACGAGCAAACCTCAAACAACAACAGCCTGTGAGTTAAGCCCTCAATCAGTAACTGTAACTAGAAAAGGATAACAAAAATAGACATAAATGAACCAACAAGACACGACACCTGTCACAAACAACCACCACGCACTGCTCACACAACTATGTCGCCTACAGATTTTGCCTCTCATTAGAAAATATTGGGCACAACCAAAAATAATAATCTAGAATGGATATTTTTTTTAATCTGGAATGCCTTTTCTAGCATTTAGATCAAGCTGTTCTAGAAAGTTTAACTTTCTATAACAGGTTTTTCACCGGTTCCAGAAAGTATGACTTTCTAGAACGGCTTAGTACCTATTATAGAAAATAGTTTTATCCACTTTAGAAATGAGTATTCTAGGTCTATTAGTCATTGAACAATTCTAAAAAATGAGTTCTAGAATGAGGGTTTAAAAACCTTTCTTGAAAGTAAGATTTCTAGAACGGGTTTTCATAAACATGTTCTAGAAAGTATGGTTTCTAGAATATATTTTTGAAAAGTCGTCCTAGATAGTGTGATATCTAGAATGAATTTTTGTAAACCTGTTCTAGATAGTGTGATATTTAAATGGATTTTCGTAAACCCATCGTAGAAAGTAGTAAAAAGTTTTTTAAAAAAACTAAATGAAAGCAGATGTCAACAAATACACAAAAACCTAATTAACCAACAAATACACCAAAATTCATTAAAATCAAGATAATCACAAACTTAATATCATCATAACCAAAATATATCATTATCCATATTCTAAAATAACTAATAAAATCATATCTATCATTAATCTAAACACCATAGTATTAGTATTTGAGTATTAGTTCAAACATTATAAAATAAATTGGACATCTTAGTTTCATTACTTACTATAGAATGAAATAGTTTTTTTAGCTACAAAGGAATTATTATTTTTGTATAGAGGAGAGTCGGGCCAAGGCTTCTTTCGCCTCATGTCATTTCCAACAACTTCATTTTCTCTCGTCTAACTCCACACGTGAATGAAAATTGCACCAACAAATATATTATACTGACTAATTAATAAAGTGTACACAAGTCACGTAACCTTAAAAAGAATTATCAACTTAGTGCGAAATAAGGCAGAGACTAAAATTAGACCTCGGAGTGCAATATATAAAATAAAAACAAATATCAACAAAACTAAAACAATAGCTAGAGATCGAAACAATAGCAACATGCATTGTTATGCACCTAACAACCATTGAAAATGTTGCTAATGAATTTCTAAAATGTATGGTTCTTGGTTGCAAAGCCATTAATAAACATGAAGAAAGAAAATAGATAACCTGTTATTTGTATTTCCAAGAATACTTTTACATGGCTTATCATTTATAAGTTTTTCTCTCTTTATCTTAAACAGCTTAAAAACAAAGATTAGATATATATTTTCTTTTTGTCACTTTCATATTACAGTCATATATTCTCCTGCATGATATGTATTGGTTGTGTTTCAAAAAACTGGTTTTTCTTAAGCATGTGACACAAATTCATAAATACTAAAGAAAAGTTCTTTACTGCCTCCTAAACTCCACCCAACTTGACACTTTGCCTCCTAATCTTTTTTCCATACACTTTGCCTCATGAACTGTGCATTTTTTTTTCACTTTACATCAAACGCCCTTGTGACATTATGAAGATCACCAAGTCTGAAGGGTATACTCTTTTCTGGGTTTCAGCTGCCAACCTCTTTCTCCCATGTCTGAGTCGGAGTTTGGTATGTATTTTTCTTAGGTTCTTAATTTTAATACCTACAATGTTCTTCGTGTAACATTTTTCCTTTTTGCAGAAAATTTTGTCTTCATCTGCTCCTTAGACTAGGAGGATACCCCAGCTAACACTCAGCTAAATCCTCTCCCGGATGAAGTGCCAGTAAACCATGCTACAGATTCAGAGATTGAGGCAAAGGTCGCCGCCCCTACAAGCGATCAAGAAACTAAGATGGAGGTTGCCGCACCAATAGTTGATCAAAGACTCAAGGTCACCGCGGGTCATGGCAATAAGAGGAAGATAACCCGTGGCCGATCCCAACCTCAACTGTCTTCTACCACCTTTGATCAGGATGTGGCTATTCTTGATCCCCGGCCTGCATCTCCCCCTCCACCTAAGCGTCGCCGTGCCCAATGGCCCTCGAGCTCGACCTAATCTTACTTGTCCTATGACCTCCTGAACTATGAAGACATCGATCTATATAAACCATTTTTGCAAGGCCAAACACTAGTGCCGGACAAAAGGTACTTGGCAACTCTTAGCATTCCAAACCATGTATCGCTCGCATCCCAATACCTTGCTCGGGTAATGCTCTTTAATTCATTATACACTTCATATACTACATGTTATTACACCTAACATCTTTTTTATGTTGCAGTTCAGACCTCTATTTGCCTCTCTGTCCAGGCACTTACTAGCTGCCAAAAGTGAGGAGATGTCTCTCGAAAAATGGAAAAAAAAAACTACAAGCGAGTTGTCACAACAAATTAATAAGCAGACAGAGTAGCTTTCCGTAACTCAAGGCGAGCTAGATGAGGCTCGACATCAAATTAAGGCTCAGGCAGAGGACTAGATACCTCCTGGTATCAATTGGAGGTGGTGAAGTCAAAGATAACTCTAACAAAAGCCAAGCTCCACAACTTCAAGGAGTGTCATCTAAGCTGAAATAGAGTACATAGCCGAGAAACACCAAGTCGAGCTATGGAAGAACGAGATGGAGGTGCATGCCCCCGGAGTGAAGGAAGGTCATGCTTGTGGGGTTGAAGAAGGTCAAGACACCTTCCTTGGGGGTGCGGTAGGTCGATGATTTCTTACAACATACAAAATTAGCCTAACATCGACCTATCTCCATACTACCATCTTCCTGCAAAAGGTGAGCAAGAGGCGCAAATTATACTTTAGGAGTGCAATCGATCTAGCCAAGCAGCTGGTCTGAATTTCCAAGTGGACTTAGAGAAGGCTCAAAAGAACTCTCCTCCCTTCGAATTCTAGAAAGGCGACCTTAATCAGTCTACCAAAGCAAACTGGTGGGATAAGTGCGTCGTAAACGCAATTGTGTGGGCTAATCTGGGCTCTGAGTTATATGTGCCTTTAGAGGAATTTGTTCCTAAATCCCCCCGACTTCGTGTAATAAATAATTTTGTAACCCCTGAATGTATAACAGATTTGGATTCTCTAATTGATACTTAGCCTTATTCTCAAATTTCTTTCCGACCTATAACCATAAGATTGCAATATTTTAATTCATATAAAATTCAGCCAACCTACTCAGGCCGGATATTCTTTCATATAAAGGAATAACTCTTGATCAATTATTCTCATGGTAGGTCGATCATAAGTTCGACTTATACAGATATTATGCCCTGATCAACCATAATCAATATAAGCATTGGGTAAAACCTACGCTCGTAAACCAATATAAAACAACTTTCCATGGACTTAGTAAAACCATTATACAACACAATCATAAGGCTACCTCTGACCTATAATAACATCAAAGGTTTGATCATAACCATATCCATATCCATAAACCATAGAACCTCTTCTGGCCTAATCAAGCATCGGGTAAAAAACCATCCATAAAACCAAAAGATCCATCACCGACCTAAACAAGTATCGGGCCATACCATTCATAATAAAATACATCAACAACCTAAAAAAGCGTCGGGCCATACCATCTATAAAACCATAAAGTCTATAAAATAAACCAAACCAACTCCATAACCATAACCTTCACTCCATTAATTGTCCTCCGACCTAAGTGAGCATTGGGAAAATCATAAAATAAAACCATTAATAAAATATTAAAATACCATATGCCTCCCTCCAGCTAGGCATAGTACTTCTTCAGATAATAGATATTCTAGCTTCTTGGCACTGCCTTCCCTTGATCATTCTCCAACACATAAGCCCCTCCCTTCAATACCTCAGTTACCTTAAATGGCTCAATCCAATTAGGATCTAGCTTTCCAGTAGAGTATATTGCATCAGCTCACCTCCAAACTAACTCGCCGACCTGAAATTGTCTTTTCTTTACCTTCTCATTGTATGCTTCTTGAGTTTTCTGCTTCTACCTCTCCACCCTCGTAGCTACCTTGTTCCTTATTTCATCAATTACCTCCAAAGATCATATTCAAGCCTCTCATTTTCCTTGGGGTTAAAAGTATTTTCGCAGTGCGACCTCACCATTATTCCTGATGGTATGACTTCTTCCATGCCATAGAATAAGCTAAAAGGTGACTCGTTGTAGTTCACGGGGTCGTCCAATATGCCCATAAAACTGAAAATAATTCCTTGAGCCATAACCTACCTGTTTTCTCCATTCTTAGCTTAATACCTTGAACTATGATTCTATTAATGACCTCGAACTGTCCATTAGCTTGGGGATGTGCCACTAAAGTAAATCTCTGCTTCATTCCTATTGTCTTGAACCACTCCTGCATTCTATGCCCATTGAATTATGTGCCACTGTCCGAGACCAACACCCTTGGCATGCCGTACCTGCAAAGAATACTATCAAAAGTAAAATCCATCATCCTCTGCTCAGATATGTTGGTCACAGACTCAGCCTCCGCCCACTTCGTAATATAATCCACCGCGACTAACAGTGCTTCTTCTTGCAGGGTGTCTTTGGCACCGGTCCCACAATATCAATCTCACATTGTGCAAATGAGCATGGCGATCTCATTAGTATCATCTCTTCAGCTGGCACATGAATTATTGGCTTATGCATCTAACATATTTTTCATGCCATAACCAACTCACCTTCCGTCTCCTTCATCTCTGGCCAAAATAAACCAGCTCGCAAATCCATTCCCACCAACGCTCGACTCTTTGCATGATACCCACAATAACTTTCATGTAACTCCCGCAGCACCTCCAACCCTTCTTTGAGTAATAAACACTTTAGGCAGGGCTCAAAGAGCCATCTCATATACAACTGGCCCTCCATTAAACAAAAATGAGATAGTGTCTTAGCCTCCTTATTTGGTAGTTGCACATTACCTTTTTCGACTTTTTTAAGAACCTCTCATACTGATGTTCGCCAATCTTCTACTTCATCGATCTCCATTACCTTATCTCCCTACTTCAGGCTGCTAGTCGGTAATTCCATTAAAGTAACTATTGCGCTACAATCCCCCAAGGCTCCCGCCATCTTGGCGAGCTGATTAGCCCTCACATTTTCAGCTCGCGGTAAACGTTCCAAGCTGAATTCCTCATATTGAGTAACTCCCTATTTAACTTTCGCCAAGTATTCCTGCATACGTTCTTCTCTTGCCTCAAAAGTCTCATTGTATTGACATGCGACCAGCTGGGAATCGGTATACCCCTTTAGTTGACTTACCTTTATGTCACTTGGCATTCTTATTCCCTGGAGCAATGATTCGTAATCGGCCTCATAAGGCTTTAAATCCTAACTTCACTGCAAAATCCAAGTTTTCTCCTTCTAGGGCTAGTCAAAACAATACATAGCCTTGCGCCACTTACCATGGTTGATCCATCCACATGTAATAACCATGCCTTATGTTCAACCTCATCCTCTTCAGGGAGCGCCATCTCCTGCAAGAAATCAGCTAGTACTTGTGCTTTGTTTGTTGTTCTTGTCTCATACACCACGTCATATTCACTGAGCTCCACTTCCCACTTCACTAATCATCTAGATACGTTTAGAATTAGATCCTCACTTGGCATAGGCTTCGTCAATAGCAGGACCTCAGCCAAATACTCCTTCAATTTCTCAAAAGCCCCTGCTGCTTCCCCTGTCTACTCAAGTTTTGATCCTTTCATTATATTTTTGAAGAAAGGAAAACCCTTCTCCATTGACTTGTAAATGAATTGTTGAGACCTAAAATGCGACCTGTTAGTACCTACACCTTCTCACAGTTCTGGAGTAGGGTATCTTCGTCACAGCCCGCACTGTCTCTGGATTTACCTCGATACCTCGTTCTATTACCATATATCCCAAGAATTTACCCGATCGAACCCCAAAGAGTACTTCTTGGGGTTCAACTTCATCCCATATTGCCTCAGGATTGTAAAAGTTTTCTTCAAGTCCTCCACATGAGTTCTTTCTTCTTACTGTTTACCATCATATCATCCACATACACCTCCATAACTGACCTCAAAAATTCCTTGAACATCTTATACACCAACCTCTAGTAGGTCACCCCTGCATTCTTTAACCCAAATGGTATAGAAACGAAATAGTACATACCAGTGGAGATGAAGAAACTCACTCTAGGTTGATCCTTCTTAGCTAATAGGATTTGATGGTATCCCTGAAATGTATCCATCATGCTCAGTAGCTCGTACCCTAAGGTAGAATCCACCAATTGACTAATGCACGGTAATAGGTAGTGATTCTTAGGACATGCCTTGTTCGACTCACAAAAATCTACACACATTCTCCACTTATCCAGGCTTTGGCACCATAACCACATTGGACAAATACTTCGTGAATTGAATTTCCCAAATATGGACAGCTTTCAAAAGCTTCTGCACCTCACCTTCTATTACTTTTTCCAACTCTGCTCCAAAGTGCCTCTTTTTTTGTCTTACCGGCCTTGCCTCTAGGTCTGCATTCAAATGATTCTGTGCGACCTCCGATGCCACCCCTAGTAACTCATCATCCCCAAAAGCGAATAAATAACAAAATTCCCTTAGTAAGGTAAGGAGTTCCCTTTTTATGTCATCTGGCAACAGCCCGCCTATCCTTACCTGTTATCTTCTAGTTTAACCTCCATAAGTTTCTCGTGAGGTTGGACAAACTTATCATCCTACCTTAATTTCTTAGAACTTAATATATCGTCCTACATTTCTCCGCTTCTTTTCCTTTTTCCCTCACTCATCTCGTTTCTTACTGTCATCGGATAACAAGATCGTGCAGCCTGCAAATCCAATACTATTTCGCCAACTTTGTCTCCTGGTGGGTACTTTATGCTCATGTGGTAGGTCGACTTAACTACCTGGAACTCATTGAGGGCACTTATCCCTAAGATAATGTTATAATCCGAGCTAGCTTTAATGATTAAGAAACTTATCATCTTTTCTACCCGTAGCTCGCCAACTCCCCAAGCCACCGGTAAAATGAACTCTCCTTTTGTAATGACCTTCAATCCATTGTGAGCATACACCGAGGCTTGCACCAGCTTCATCTTTACCTCAAGATTCATCTATTCTAAGCACTCATGATATAGAATGTTGATCAAGCTTCCATTATCTACAAACACCCTTCCTACATCATAACCGACGACCTATGCTCAGATCACCAGTGTGTCATTATAATCAACTTCCAGCCCTCGCCTCTGTTGGATTGAAACAAATAACTGGTCCCATAGGGGGGGGGGGGGGTAATCTATTGATGATAGCAACCTCAAAAGTCTCAGGTCGTGCTACCTTAGCATGTTTTTTCCTTGCATTATTTGAGTCCTCATCTGTTGGCCCACCTGAAGTCATGTTTATTCGCTTTCTGTTATTTCCTGCACCCCCACCTTGCTTTGGCCTTCTATGCTCTTCTTGCCTTCTTTATCTTGCTTTCTCATTAGGGGGACCTCTAGGAAGAGGTCTAGTAAATGTTTGCCTTTGCTCCTGAGGTAACCTATCTCGATAGACGGCCACTTTCAATGTCCAACCCTGATTACCCTCTCAATTTTCTCCTTCAAATGATGACATTTCTCTATGGATTGTCCATAACTATTATGGAACCTGCAAAAGAATTGCGATTGTGGGTTGGTGGGTATTTTGTATAGTCCTCAGGCCATCTAATAGTATTGGGCACTTGTCTCTGCATGATTGCGAACACCCTAGCCCGTGGCATAGTCAGCAGTTCGGGTCTTCTCTCCAGTTTCTCCTATCATTCCTTGCCTCTATCCTCCCCTCCACCCCTGGTGCCATGATTGCCTTTACTGGACGACATAATTCTCTTCTAGGTTCCGACCTCTTTGTTAGTGGTCTCTAGATTCTCGACCTCTCGTCTGAAATGCATCTGATATTCCTCTTCAGCTTCTTCCATGTGGATGTATTTAATACATCGATCCAGTACCTCCTCAAGAGTGCATCTAGGTTGTTTTGTAAGTGAGGTTCTTAAACCTCTCATCCTTGATCCTTGGTTCAGTGCTCCAACTTTTATGTCGTCCATTGTTGTAGACACCTCCAAGGTAGCCCTAGTGAATATAGATACATATTCTTCCAAAGCTTCCCTAGGTCGATGTAATACTGAAACGAGCGACATGTAAATTTTCATGCGTATCTTCGCACTATCAAAATTGTTAAAAAGGCCCCGGGATGATCTGATGAAACCAATCTTGTGCTGGACCTCACAAGGTAGACAGGAATGCCCTAAACTCACCCCATTCTCGAAACTTTGAATATGTCCCTTGGGATCTAACAATCCCTCGTAATAAAAGTCTAGTCCTTATACCCCCGGGGCAAAGCTGCCCTCAGTATTTCTTTAGAAAATAGGTGACCTCTATCCTCTTGATAACTGGTACCTACGACCTGTCTCTTTAATGCTCGCAAGGCCTCTCACATGTCTCCTCATTACAAGATTTGTTGGCAACATGTCCTCATCATCATCCATTCCCCTAGTCCCTTGTAAGTCATTGTGTTATAGTTTCTTCCTTGAGACCCACCATATATTCCTATTGTGTATTTTTCTTCTTGATCCTCACATTATGATGAGTACCTTCTATGAGGTCGCCTCCTCTTTGCTGCTTGCTTTAGTTCTAGATTAGGTACCCATGATTCTTTCTCCCTTCTCCTCCTTTGAGTCGGCGTGATTGGCTCCGACCTATATTCTTCATCCTTATCACCCTCAAGAATGGGCTCGGGTGTGGGCTCTGCTTTGTTGTCTCTAATATGCTTCCTAGATATAATCTTTTCCAACTGGTCTATGGGTATGGTTCTGATCAGTCTTTAGAGAAACCCCTTGTTAATTTTGCAGGGCTGATGCTTAGGTAATTCCTCAAATTCTTTGGTGCCTAGCTTGATTTTCTGCTGTGTTGCCTTTGTGGTTCTATTTCTCACTCCTAGTTCCATTCCTTTTCCACCCTCCTTTTCTGGTCGTGGTGTTTTCTCGACCATCGTCTCCTTTTGCCATTGCGATTCTTCAGTTTCCAACTCCTTTTCCCTTTGCATTTTTCGGGCTACTTGCTCTATCATGGATTTTGGTGATATTTGTACGCCCGTTGGGGGCGTTGTTCTACTCAGATCTCCACCTCAATCTTACTCCATGAAATCCAAGACTTTTGGTATTATGTTTCTTCCCTTCATAGTATTTCAGATGATGCTCATGTCTTTCGCTCAAGGACTCGATGTTCCTCGTACTCCCACAGACAGCACCACTTGATGGGACCAAAAAGATTGGTTCACTAAGAATGAGGTCGCTGATCTCCGAACTGCTTTCTCCGAACTGAGCGACCTACAAAATAAAACCTAAGTTGGAAAGACCCGAGTTAGACCCTACGATACTTAAGTCAATAACTTTATATAGTAATAAACGAGAGCTCGATGAAAGTAGGAATAAGAAACTTAGAGTAGAATCGAGGCGTGTGTCATATTTATAGACAAGAGACGTGTTCCCAGTCTAGAACTTATGTCTCTTATTCACACCATGATTCTATAAATAACCCACCGACTTAAAATTAGGATTTCTCATTTATGCTTAGTTACAATAACTATAATAACTCTCGTATATTTATTAAGTTACTATAATAACCATGGGTCATAAACCATCCATATACCTTCTGTCTGTTGGGTCCCATACCATCCTATATCAGCCCAGCGAGGCCTAAACCATACCATAATAAAACTCATCTCTCTTATCCGATCTGATTCAAGGACATTGTTTCCATCTCAAATCATAAGAGCTCAATATTTCTTTTAAAGAGGTCGCTTCCCTTATTTAACCAACCTATCTTTGACTTGCATGCCGACCTGGATACTTGATGTCAAATCAGAGAGAACCATTTCACAATGAGACCACTTTATTTGTGATATTTTAATTAAAGGGAAAACTCCAATATACTACAAAAATATAAGTCTTATTTACCATATAATCCATTAACTCTTTTTATTCCCATATAAACTAAATACTTTCCATTTAATCAAAAATATAATATAAATTGTCCAAAATACCCTATAACAAAAATAATAATACTAATTTACCCAAAACTCTAATTCAATTCCATTTAAGTTCATTCTTCAGAAACTTGGAAAATATAAAAAAGGCATTTCATCCATCCCAAAAATCAGGGCTTCTCCGGCAATTGGGCGGTTATGCTGGGTGCAAGGGCGGTGAAAACAAAATCAGGGCGAGTGAAGAAAATGCCGCCGCGTATAACAGGAACCTGAGCTCTCGTCGGCGGTGGGACCCCCCTGCGGCCTGAAGAGCCGCTCAACATCTTCATGTTCGCACTCTTCAACGAAAACCAAAAGTCTGGGCCCGTTTCTGAGAGGAACGACGAGATTTTCTACCCGGATATGCAGAGGGTGTACGATGTCCCCCTCACCGTTGGGGGTTTAAATGGAAGTAAGAGCCAGGCGGCGGCGCAACCTCCATGCGGTGGCGGAGTGGAGGAGACGTGGTGCGTGGAGAACGAGAAAGCTGTGGAGGCGAGGAATTTATTTTTTATTTTTGTTAATCAACACTGAAAGATGGTAGTTTTGGTTGTTGTAGATTTTGGCAACTGAGAGTGACTGAATTGGGCACTGATGGGTAGAACAAGTTATGGCATTGATGCAAGGGTTTTGGTTGGGGTTGGCTCACTTTTCGTGCAGAGTAGAATTTAGGGATTTTTGAAATCTTTGCTATTTGTTTATTATTTATTTTTAGAGTAATATTGTGCGAGAGGATCTCTATTTATTATCTCTACTTGATTTAGAGTAGTTTTGAGATTTACACGAATAGGTATGAGATTTTTTCGAAATTGAATGGAATAGTTTTGAATTATTCAAGGGTATTTCGAAGTTCAAAGGAATAGTTTTGAATTTTTTCGAGTAGTCTTGAAATTTACATGAGTAGTTCTGGATTTACACGAGTAGTTCTGAAGTTTTGAAGAATAATTTTGAAATTTACACGAGTAGTTCTGAATTTTTGAAGAATAGTTTTGAAATTTACACGAGTAGTTCTGAAATTTAACGAGTAGTTCTGAATTTTCTGAATTTACACGAGTAGTTCTGAATTTTTGAATAACAAAATAAAATAGTTAGAAAGGGTAATTTAGTACTCTTATATAATATTTTGGATTAAGTGGGAAGTTGAGATTTCAATTGTTTATTTGGGAAAAAATATTTTACTAATGGTTTATATGAGAATTGACCTTTAAATAAACTGTTGGTATACTTTGACAATCTTATATGATTGTGATAATTTACTATGTTTTATTTGTGATATTTTAAAAAGATTTTGTTATACATTGACACTCTAATAATTATGATACAAATATTTTGTGACACTTTATGTGTGATACTTTCATTTGGGTGATACTCTAACATATTCTGTGATACTTTACATTTTCTCATACTTGTGGACCCACTATAAGAACACAAATGTATTAATCTCACGGGAGACTCACTGAACCAGAAAACAAATTAAATATCTAAGAATCCTAATTATATTCATGACATATCAATATCATATCCCAGAAACTATATTAAAAAATCAACCTAAACATATTTTATTCAATAGAAATATTATTAGTTTTTCTTTTTAATATGGAAGCGTCGAAGGGCGTAAATTATATGGTGCGCCATAATATATTTTTAGTTGATATATGATTTATCTATAAATATACATATGTTTTATGTGATTTTTCCAATATAGTTATTTATATTCTATTTGTACATATCGACGAGGTGTTAATCGATTGGGGGTATTAAAAGATTCCGAAATTAAAATTTTCAATTCTAGTCGTCGCAATCAACACCCTTATGAATATGAGGAGTCTATTCCACGCTAGGAGAGCACACATATGTTTAAGAACTGAATTTATGAAAATTCACATATGACATATATCGAACATGTATTGTATACAATTTACAGTACATATTTACCAGGTGCACTCCTCCAAAAGTAAACATCTATAACACTTGAGTTGAGGATACCACATGAGCTAATAATAATAAAAACAGTTGTGAACTACTTTTCTTTCTTTTGCTTCCTCATTAAGAGGTGAGTTTTGGTCATTTTTGGCCTGAAATCACCACATCTTTATCTTTTATATCGATTTATTTTCTAAATAAGTGATGCTCCAACATAAATTTATTTTTTTTTGTTTCGTTTTCCTTTGAGATTTCACCGCCTTGTTCCGATGTTTTGATTTTTTTTCTTCATCTAATTGCGACGTTTCTATTGTGTGGACGATTCAAAAATGCAACATTTTGATTCGGCAAAATAATAGATCAAACTATAAGTGTCAGGCGATTGCAAAAATGTAATCTAATAAATTCTAGTCACTACCAAGAAGGCATTCTGGTAGGAAGTTTCCAAATTACAAGCTTTAAGCCAATTTGTGATATATTATTAACTTCAATGCTATGAGACTCGTCTTAAAGAAATTTGTATTTGTGATATTTTCGACGTAATGTCAGTTTGAATTAATTAATGAAATATCGCTTCCAAAAAATATATATGACTTATGGATAAGTCTAGAAAGACCTCAAGATATGTTTGTTGTAAGAAGAAAACCCGTGAAAATAAATAGAAAACAAAATCTCCAACACTATCTATATAAAGTAGTGAAATGCCAACGTTCATAAATGTAGGTTTTCATGAATGCATCATACCCATGCTGCAAGATTTGTGTTGTTGCAGAAACATACAACTCTCTAACCGAATCATTAATTTCAATGGTGACTCGTGGTAGTTAATGTTCTGTTAGGTTGTATCATAAAATTGTCATCTTCATATGAATCTAAATTCCAAAGTCCAAACACAACGCAAAAAGGGTGGTCCCGTAGCGCAGTATCTAGAGATTTTGATTATTATTATTATTATTATTATTATTATTATTTATTATTTTGAGCTACAAGATAAGTATCAAATGTTCGATTGGAAAATTGTCAAGTAGTTTTTGAAGGAGGTTTCATTTGCAAATTAATTATAAATTCAAATTAAAGTGAAGTAATTTTATTTTTTTTTGTCAATTAGTTCTGTACAATTAGAAGGTCTATGGTTTTAAAAATAAGGACCAGATTTGTGATGTTGTTAATTAATGTTAACAACACTGATTAACAATATCAACTAAATAACATCAGATTATGCAGCGGATATTTAAAAAGAGAACACGATTAAACAAAATCAGTTCACAAGTAAATACTTGTGAACTTGGGTGTACAAACCCGTAAACTATATTACTTTCGATTCACGTTCAATACACAATTATAAAGTAATATATGAAAACTAAATATCAAGAAACTTGATACTAAATACTTGTTGCCGGAATGGCAAGATCTTCTCCGTTGGTTACGCAACTTCAAAGATCTTGTTTATCACGATCGTTGGCTCCAAGTAGTATGTCGTGTTCTTCCTTCCTTGTGCGTTTTCTTGCGTCGTGCGTCTTGCGTTCTTCTCCTCAAGAAATCCGTGCGTCAATCTCTAAAAAACCGTGAGTCAAGTGTAGGATTACTTGTGTCTTAAATAGACAACTAAGAATCCTAAACTTGGTAAAATCCTAAAAACAAATCCTAAACATAATRTAMGAATAATTAAAYTCTTGTGCATAAACTAGGAAACATAAAATTGTCCTAAATCTAGTTCCCTAATTTATTTTGTGCCCAAGAAAGGCAAATAACAAAATAGGAATTATTGCCAAGAATAATTCCTCAACAATCTCCCCCTTTTGCCTTTCTGGACAAAACACTAAGACGCAAACACAAATGAAAATACTAACTCCCCCTAAAACAGAATACTCCCCCTAAATAAAGCACCCAATGTTGTTAACATGCAAACCAACATTACAAACCAATATTGTTCAAACAAAACAGTTTTCTTAAAACAACCAGAGTAAAGGAACTCAATGACTTCGAATCCTCTTCGACCGTCGAGGAGATGTCGAAGTTCCTTCACCACTCTTCTTCCTCTTCTTTTTCTCCCTCAGTTTCTTCAAAGCCTTGTTGCGCGCCCGTATTCTCTTACGCCTCTTCTCTTGAGCAAGGCTCGCCAAGGCTTCGGCTGCAATAGCATCGTCAGCATCATCAGCCGCATTCTCAGTTCCGGCAACATCAAG
>BMAC01000001.1:4275406-4293809 GCA_014905375.1 Phtheirospermum japonicum | reverse complement strand
TTTAATCTTAATGGTGAGAATTACTCTCTCTGGAAACAGAGGATGAGGTGGCACTTGAAAGGCATGGACGAACGTGGTTTGGGAAGACCGTCCTTATTGGATGGGAAAAGCCACGTGTCACGGATGGCGAGGGCGATGCCATTCCCAAGAAAGAAGAAGATTGGACTGCCGACTCGCAGTTCTTGATGATACGATAGTAACTTGCATCTACATAGCCACACAAGGCGTTGATGCATTTAGAGTTCCAATTTGCCGCAGCTGCTTCGTCAGCAGTCCAATCTTCTTCTTTCTTGGGAATGGCATCGCCCTCGCCATCCGTGACACGTGGCTTTTCCCATCCAATAAGGACAGTCTTCCAAACACGTTCGTCCATGCTCTTCAAGTGCCACCTCATCCTCTGTTTCCAGAGAGAGTAATTCTCACCATTAAGGATTAAAGGCCTCGGGTTGCCTTGAGCATCCATAGCACCTATAAAAATAAGGATCAATACTTAAAAGGTTAAGTAACCCGCTCTAGATGCCAATTGTAAAATTAGAAGGTCTATGGTTTTAAAAATAAGGACCAGATTTGTGATGTTGTTAATTAATGTTAACAACACTGATTAACAACATCAACTAAATAACATCAGGTTATGCAGCGGATATTTAAAAAGAGAACACGATTAAACAAAATCAGTTCACAAGTAAATACTTGTGAACTTGGGTGTACAAACCCGTAAACTATATTACTTTCGATTCACGTTCAATACACAATTATAAAGTAATATATGAAAACTAAATATCAAGAAACTTGATACTAAATACTTGTTGCCGGAATGGCAAGATCTTCTCCGTTGGTTACGCAACTTCAAAGATCTTGTTTATCACGATCGTTGGCTCCAAGTAGTATGTCGTGTTCTTCCTTCCTTGTGCGTTTTCTTGCGTCGTGCGTCTTGCGTTCTTCTCCTCAAGAAATTCGTGCATCAATCTCTAAAAAACCGTGAGTCAAGTGTAGGATTACTTGTGTCTTAAATAGACAACTAAGAATCCTAAACTTGGTAAAATCCTAAAAACAAATCCTAAACATAATCTAGGAATAATTAAAGTCTTGTGCATAAACTAGGAAACATAAAATTGTCCTAAATCTAGTTCCCTAATTTATTTTGTGCCCAAGAAAGGCAAATAACAAAATAGGAATTATTGCCAAGAATAATTCCTCAACAAGTTCAAACATATGACATGAAAATATCACAATATCCTAATCGTTGTTGAAAAAAATAAAAATAAATAAATAAATAATGATAATAATAATATATTGACAGTAAGGTGGTTGCTTCTACTGACGATGTCAGCGGCCTACCGAATGAAATATGGTCTTTTTATACATTTGTTTATAAAACATTTACCAAGTTTTGATTTTTGTAAAGAATAAGGATACCAATGGAAAGAATAAGTTCAATTAAAATTCTTTGATGCGTTTAGTTATAAACGCCACGAACAAAGATAAGCATATAAAAGAAATTAATTTATCATTTTTAACATCAAGCCACCTCACAATTCCTATCGACTCAGCCATTAGGTAGGAACACAAAAAATATCTATATAAGCCACCGCCGACCGATCAAAATTTCTTTTCCGAGGAGGTTTTTCTTAGTCACAAGTTTTTTTACTATATGTTCCAAAATTTCTTACTTGATGGTACAAAATATCTTACTTAATAGTAAAATATTCTCACTTGATCGAAAAAGTTCTCTTTGATGTACAAATGGTGTTATGTATTTCTTACTTATATATCACAATTTATATATATGTGTGTGTGTGTGTGTGTGTGTGTGTTTGTTGCAAAATAAAAGATTTACTTGTCAACAATATATTGTAATGTATTTCTTACTTAATATAAAAATATAAAATTTCTTAATTGATGATAGAAAAAGTTTCTTATTTTATATTAAAATTTCTTATTTTATGTCCGTCAACGTAAAAAAATTCTTATTTTATATTTTAAAATTTTTTGGGCCAAACAGAACTTGGGCAAAATATAATTATAACAAACTTGCCGAAAAATCTCTCGTCCGGGGATCGCCAGAAAAGTCGGCGGTATGGTAATAGTGATTATTATTTATTTATTTATTATTATTATTGTTGTTGTTGTTGTTGTTGTTGTTGTTGTTGTTGTTGTCGTCGTTGTTGTTGTTGCTTTTGTTGTTGTTGCTGTTATTATGGAGTGATTTTAAAATTATATACTTACAATGAAGTAAATGACAAGTTAGATAGTCAATTCAAGTATTTGACAAAAACATATTTTCTTTTATTCCATTCGTCACATTCTATCTGTCGCAATTGATCATTTTACACAGATTAAAAAGATGATTTGTGTTATAATTATAGGTATCAAATGATCATAATATTCGTTTGTTTGAAATAATTAAAAGTGTTAAATAATAATGGTAGGGGTAAAAGTAGTTAAATAGCCTTTAGTTTTTATTGGGATAGTAAAAACTAACAATGATTCTCTTTTGAAAATGTAAATGAGACAGATAGAATGGGTTAAAAAAATATATTGCAATTGATAGAAAGTGAAGGAGGGAGTATTGTTTGATAATTGCCCCGAGTTTTATAACGGAGAAGTTAAAACATTTCACTCTTGATAGATATATAACTTGATGCTTGTAATCCTTTCACAGCTTGTAACTTGTCCGGTAGCGAAATCATTCTTTAAATGACTGCTTCATTGCGAGGATTATAGACATAAAATATTTTTGTCGCGATAATGATTCAATTTTGTTATAAAACCATCAAGCAAAATTATACGGTCAAGTGTCTACTGCCATTATTATGTATCGTACACTCAAATATTAATATTTAATACAATTAAAATGTATACTTTCAGAGTTAATTGTACTACAATTATGTATTCATTTATATTATAAAAATTTATACATTGATCATATTCATCACATTGAAAATGATTATATATATATATATATATATATATATATATGTGTGTGTGTGTGTGTGTGTGTGTGTGTGCATATACGAGATGAACTTTTATCACAATAGAAGTAAAAAAGATTTAGAACAGATATGAATATTTTTATCACAATAAATATGAATACTTTTTAGGTATGTTATTTTATAAATGCACATTTATTATAGTAAAATGAAAATATATCACAATAAATATAAAATTTTATTTTAACAATAATAAATATTCATCATATTTAAGATGTAATATTCACTCTGATGTATGGTAATGAACGCCCGGGTACATAATAATTTGCCAAGTATCTCTTGTATATACATGACTAGATATCTCTAGATAAATAGCACATGTTTAAAATTATGGAAAACTCTACAGTGCCCTTAAGGGCACCATACCCTCCACTCCCTGCATTTACAACCAGGGTAACACTCTTGTTAGGCCGGACTAACAAATTATCCGTTAGGCCAAAGTTTAATATCAATACATTATAGTGCAAAAACCAATACATTATAATAAAAAACCAATACATCATAGTACAAAAGCATTACAGTACAAAAACCAATACATTATAGCAGGGTCAGAGATTTATGAAAAACTAATACTTTACATTACAAAAATCAATACATCACAGTGCAAAAACTAATACATTATAGTAGCGGGTCAGATGGCCTAACGGGTCATGACCCGTTAATCAGGTCTAACACAAGTGTTTGCCTTACAACTATAGATCTCTTAATCTAAAAAGCCTAAAATTGATCTAATGGTTGTAAATGCACCCCACTAAGTGAAGAATGTTGTCGTGAAGGCACCGTAGAAGTTCCCTAAAATTAAAGATTCATTCTATTTTTTAATTAATTATTATATTATCTAATTGTCTATTATGATCCTACTATTATAATTTTTTGGGGCAATAATAATAATAATAATAATAATAATAATAATAATAATAATAAACCCACCACTCCCATCGGCAGCTGAGAAATCTTCGGAGGAGTTTTTTCTCCCAAAATTCTATTGTCATCAAGTAAAAAAGCAGCTGAGAAATCTTCGGAGGAGTTTTTTCTCCCAAAATTCTATTGTCATCAAGTAAAAAAGAAATTACTGTTAAGAAACTTCATTTTATTTGTATTATGTACTAGTAAGAGATTTTACTGTTAAGAAATTCCATAGAAATTTTTCTATGATATTTTCACGGCACCATTCTTCACTTAATATGGACTATTAGATCAGTTTTAGATTTTTTTTTATCTTAATAGATCTATAATTGTAAATGTAGGGGTGGTGGGAGGCATATGCCTTGAAACCACCGTAAACTTTTCCGTATTGTATTACTTTCAGATATTTACATTTATAATTAAAATATTATAAACTAAAATATTTAAAATTTAGCATATCCTATTAATAATTTAATTTATCATTTTCATTTCCATAAAGAGCCCATCAGTATTAAATTTAGAGAAAAGAGTTTTTTTCCTCTCAATCTATTGTCTTTTTCTCTATTTACCTTTTAAAATATAAAAAAAATAAAATTAAAATGGCTCTTAAAATAAACGATTTTGACAAATTACATTATACTATCAGTTTTTCAGTAAAAAAGTGGCCGAAAAAAGTTGGGTTTGGAATTTTGAAGGGGTTATCAACGTTGATTTTGGCTAAACTTTTGCCTGGAGAATCAAGAAATTGGGTGGAATCCAACGGAAACTACGAAAGCCAGAACGGAGGACCAAAAGTCGATGAATAAATGCACAACTATATAGTTAGTGTTGGGATTTCAAAGGGGTTATCAGCGTCGAATGGAGTTGAATTTTGCGTGGTGGCTCTAAAAAAAATAAAGAGGAACGGCGATCGGAATGGAGTATCGAAAGTAGGTTCACCGAAGTAATCTTTCAATTTTTTTGATTATTTCAGAAAAATTGAAAGATTGCTCCGGTTAACCTACTTCTTGTGCCCCGTCCGTCATTGAATACCTCTCATTTTTAGAGTTACCACGAAAAATCCAGCCTCATCCATCGCTGATAACCCCTCCAAAACATTTAACCTGATCATTTATTCAGCAAATTCCGGTACTCCGTTTCGGCTTTCGTTGGTTTCATTGGATTTCTCTTATTTTTTTGAGCAACCAAGCAAAATTTCAGCTCAAACGAACGTCGATAACCCATCCAAAATTCCAAAAATAAAATTTTTCATCGCGTAAACAGTTTTTCTTACCATTTTTTTTGACGAAAAACTAACAGTAGGAGACAATTTGTCACAAATCGTTTATTCTAGGAGACATTTAAAAATATATATTTTTTAAAAGGTAAAAGAAAAAAAAACTCAATAAATTGAGAGACAACAAAAATTAACTTAAATTTATTTTTCTTTTATTATTTGGTTGTTTACTCATAATACAATTAAAATTAGGGAAAATCCCCATTTAGTTATATATCAGACAACCGAATTCCCATAAAATCCCTAATCTTTTTATTCCAATATAAGACAAAAAGATACCATATAGTCCTTACTAAGTATAATATGGACAACTCTGCCCCAAAAAATACTGAAACGTCAAAAACCCTCCCGATGGAAAGAAAAACAGATTGACTCAATCTGCATGGTGCTAAAGCATGATTCACTCAATCAATCCCAATCAATTTTCACTCCACGTCAGTCGCAAAATAGCTATGATTCTCTAGATGAGATTTTAAACTATAAAATTATCAATCGACGACCTTTGTACTCTCTCCATCATACGCAGTTTATAATATAGAAATCTAATCTAATCGTCGATTTTTTTGCGAATGGACTCTGATGGTATGTCATCTTTTCTACTGAAATTTTGTTCCCGGAAAAATTTCGTTCTCCTTTTCTATTTTTATACTTTTTTGTCGCAAGTTTCCAACAGAATCTTTTATGAGTTTTTTGTTCAAGCAGAATCTCGAATTTTATGAATTTTTTGTTCATAAACCTTTTGATATAGAGTTTTATGAATTTCACGTTCAAGCAGAATCTTGAATTTATTGTTTGAATTGCAGCAGAACTCTCGCAATATTATCTTTCAAGTTTTGGAAGAGAGTTTCAAAACTCCTTTTTTTTTTTCATTGCGTGATTATTATTTTCGGAAGAGAGTTTCGAAATCTTGAATTTATTGTCAGTTTGCTTGAAATCGTCAATTCGTTATTTCAAACTACTCTATTAAAAAAAGTGCATGTAGGATAAGTATTTTGCAATGTGTTGTTGAGTTAGTTTAGATAAGTAGTTTGGATATCTACATGACTGCTTTGCTGGTTTCTGATTAAAAAACTGTTAACTAGTTTTGAATTTTAAATTTAAAACTACACAGACTAGAAAAACTAAGTACTACTCAGATTAGTCCGTATAGTTTCAAAATTATGTAGTTCGTAATTAGTCCTTCTCGTTTTAAACTGCCAATTTCAGCGATTAGTTTCAAAAATTTTCCTTTTTTTTTTGTGAATTGCTGCGTATAGTTTTGAATTTTTTATCGCAATTCAAAAATCATTTCTCGTCCTGCATTTTCGGAGTTTATTTTTGATAATTTTGGATTGCAACAGACAATAAAAGACTATCCTTTCAAAATTTATTTTCGAATTGTTCCGAAACGCAGTGGTACGTTTTCGAAAAGTTTCCATTTGTCGCAATTATTCTAAATTCAAACAAATTATAAACTACTCGAGAAGAGAGTTTCAAATCAGTCGAACCCATCCTTAAACAATAGATTCCAACCTTCTTAATTACGTAGTTTGTAATTAGCATAACTTAACCTTCACGTTCAAAGATCCCAAACTGCTTTGTCAAATACTAGACTTTCTAGGAGATTCCAAACTACACTGGTAGGTAGTTTGTAATTAGTCCACTGAAAAACAAACATACAGATTCCGAACAACTATATCAGATAGTTTATAACTAATTAATACAGTGCTTATTTCTGGTCCTGATAATAATCAAGTTTGTTGTTATTCAACTAAGGACTTGTTTACTAATGCGAAGTAATTATTTATGTTTTGTAGTTTAGAATGAGCCTTTATTGGTTAGTGTAGTTGCTATTTTTTTTTAAGGTTATTTTGTAATTAACTTCCAACAAAATTTTATTTACAATGTAGTTCCCAATTTTTTAACGGTTAGTGTCCTTTCCAATTTTTTAGTACTAATTTCTTATTTAAAATACTATTTGCAATTCAATTTACAAATTAGTTTATAATAATCCGACTTTTTTAATATATTTTGATGCAAATTTGACCGACTATGGAAGTATTATTCTTCTTTGTAATTATGCTAGCGAGACGCTTGTAGTTGACACGGAGACCGACTTCTCTTTTAATGACCTTGTTATGCGAGTGCAAGCAAATTGGAGCGAACTAGATCCACTTAATATGAAAATGCATTATTCCATTCCGGAATGTCCAAAATGCGTCCTTGGCAATGAGAGTGATTTTAAAGCGATGGTTAATCTTTTAATATCATTTGGGTTGGTTCGAGTTAGAGTCGATATTTCAAGCGATTTCGTTCAACCCGCTCCACAATCTGCTTCTAATTCTTTGAATAATGAGGACATACTATCAACCCTGGTCCCTAGCCACACCAAGAGATTACCAACTGTTTATTGGTACAGAGAGGTATCAACCGTCGGACAGAAGTACGAAGGCGGGGTCAAGGAATTCAGGATTGCATTGCGAAAAAAGGCAATCGGTGTAGGCTTTGAATTTGAATTTGTAAAGAATGATGCGGGCAGGGTCACAGCCAGATGCTTAGACCACAATTGCAGTTGGTATGTTCACGCTTCTATGGAGCGTGTTAATGGGTTTTTTTTATGTTAGAGCTATAAACGACACACACACATGTGGATCTTGTTTCCCATCACTTAAACACAATCGGATCAACTCCGAGCTGATATCATTAGTTATACTAGAAGATGTGTTGAGGAATTAATTCTTGGCAATAATTCCTTTTTTGTTATTTGCCTTTCTTGGGCACAAAATAAGTTAGGAAACTAGATTTAGGAATATATTGTGTTCCTAGTTTATGTACAAGACTTTAATTATTCCTAGATTGTGATTAGGACTTGTTTTTAGGTATTTACCAAGTTAGGATTTTAGGATTATGTATTTAAGACAAAGAATCCTAAAGCTTGTACACGATTTTGAAGCACGGGATTTTGAGAGAAGGACGACGCAAGACGCACGGCAAAGCAAGAAAAAAGAACAAGAAGAACTACTTGAAGCCATTGATCGAGATTAACAAGCTCTTCGAAGTTGCGTGATCAACGGAGAAGAACTTGCCATTCCGGCAACAAGTATTTAGTATCAAGTTTATTGATATTTAGTTTTCATATATTACTTCATATTTGTGTATTGAACGTGAACAAGAAAGTAATATAGTTTTCGGGTTTGTACACCCAAGTTCACAAGTATTTACTTGTGAACTGAATTTGTTCAATCGTATTCTTATCATTTTATTCCGCTGCATATTTTATATTTTACTCTGGTCGATGTTGCTAACCAGTGTTGTTAAACATTGACTAATAACATCGTGAATTTGAGAATTATTCTTAAAACCATAGACCTTCTAATTCTACAAGATGTTCGACAAGCTCTGGGTACTCGGCCCATTGATGTTGTAAAGTTGTTCTCCGGTAAATACGGGTTGTCAATTACTTACAAAATGGCGTATCTTGCAGTGGAGAAAGCCAGACAATGTGTTCTTGGGGACATGGAAGATTCATTTCAAGGATTGAATTTCTATGTCGATTGTCTTCGCAAGTCCAACCCGGGGTCGCACATTATTTTGGATGTTGATGATTCAAATGACCGTTTCAAAAGGATGTTCGTTGCATTCGCAGCATGCATTCAAGGGTTTAACTTTTGTCGATCTATGTTGTTCATCGATGGAACACACTTGTTAGGTAAATTCAAAGGCCACCTTCTTGGCGCAACCGCAAAGGATGGAGATAATGGTATAAAATAATTTCATGTCATTAAATTCTCAAACATGTGTTTTAATGAATTAGTCTCATTTATTCTACGTTCGAGCATGAATTTTATTGCAAGCTAGTTTATTATTTTTGTTCAATGTGTTTAAATAGTTTAAAATTTATCTATTTGCCCTCGTGCGACACTGAAATTTATAGCAATGTAGTTTAATATTAAGGTTGAATATGTCAGATCAGTTCGTAATTGTAATGCAAGATCATCTTATGCTCTTAAAAACCCCGTTCTTTCATACATACGAGGCTATATCTTATGTTAATCTAGTTTACTATTATTGTTAAATATGGCAGAGTAGTTTGCAATTGTCAAAAAAACATGTATGGTAATGTAGTTGATTATTATTTTTCCATGTGTCATAGTAGTTTATAATTCAAAGTAAGCCTCCGATATTAAAAAACTTGTTATGTACAAAACTTATTGTCTTATTCTATTCGTAGGCTTGTACCACGTAGCGTTTGCGATAGTGGACTCGGAGAATTCAAGTAATTGGCATTGGTTCATGGCGAATTTGAAGAGAATATTATCGCCATTTTGTGAAGTGACGTTTGTGTCTGATAGGAATCCTAGCCTTCTTGATGCTATGAGTAAGGAGTTCCCCGGAAACCCACACGGACATTGTTTAAACCATTTGGTTTCAAACCTTAAATATACATACAGAGGTAGAAACTACTCAAAGAGTTTGCGTGGTCGACTTGAGTGGCTTCTTAAGAAAGCTGCGTATGCCTCTACTGTTGAAATGTTTGAGGAGTGTAAGGAGACATTTATTAAAGAGGGTGGAGATGCGGCTAGGAATTTCCTTGACAACATGGATGTTACACAATGGGCTAACGCATATTTTCGGGGCAAGCGCTACGGAGAAATGAGCTCAAATGCGGCTGAGTCATTTAATAAATGGGTATTAGATGAAAGGAACCTTCCAATCACCAACCTTGTCACACCATAAGAATCAAATTGATGGGTCAAATCAGTGGTAATCAATATTCATCATTTTTAATTATAAATTTCCAATTTTCTCCCTTCTTAAATCCTTGTAATATTTGTGTGGTTTTATCATATCTAATTTCTATTTATTTTGTTTTCATTTATAAGCAAGGGAAATCGTGTGCAAGGCATGGACCGCTGATTTGTGCCCTTCGATTGTCAAAAAGCTTCAATTACTCACCGATCAAGCAAGGTTGTGGCCATTAACTCAGTCGTCGGCATCAGTTTTTGAAGTACACAGCAGCCCATCAGTGGAGGTGAAACTCGATTACCGGACATGCACATGCAGGCAATGGCAAATTTGCGAGCTTCCATGTTCACATGCTTTGGCATGCATCTTGCGCACCGGTAGGCCTATTTCAACTTATGTGGATGAGTTTTACCACGTTGATGCGTACGTACGTTGTTACTCATATCATATTCAGCCGGTTCCATTGTTCGGAAGGTCACAAGATCATAACGATACTCGAACAGTCAATCCACCAAAGACTAAGCGGCCACCTGGAAGACCAAGGAAGAAAAGGATACTTTCACAAGGCGAGCATATACCAAGAAGAATTAAGTGTGGGAGATGTGGTCGGGTTGGGAATCACAACAAGAAAAGTTACACCGAACCACTGGATTAACCACTACATATTTTTTATTAAGTACTAATTTATAGTTATCTTGTTGGTACTTGTAGTTTGTTCATAAATATTCAATGTAGTTATTAATTATACTCATCACATTTTAATAAATATAGTTCGTAATTATTCAACAGGGTATTTCTAATTATTCGACAAACTAATTCACAATAATCTAACCGAATAGTTCATAATTATTTAGACAGAGTAGTTCATAATTACTCAGCAGAGTAGTTCATAATTATTCAACAGATCAGTACTAATTGTTTAATAGAGTGGTTCATGAACATGATTATTCAAGAAGAGTAGTTCATAATTATTTGATACATTAGTTGATAATAATTTATACAGAGCAGTTCATAACACTATTCCAAAGTAGTTCATAATAATTTAGTAGAGTAGTTCTTAATTATTTAGCAGAGTGATACTAATTAGTTATTTGACAAAGTAGTTCATAAAGTAGTTCATAATTATTCAGACAAAGTAGTTCAGAATTACTCAGCAGAGTAGTTCATAATTAGTTATTCGGCAAATTAATCCAGAATTACTCAGCAGAGTAGTTCATAATTAGTTCATAATTAGTTAGCAGAGTAGTTCATATTTTCATAATTATTCAGACAGAGTAGTTCATAATTACCCAGCAGAGTAGTTCATAATTATTCAACAGAGTAGTACTCATTGTTTAGTAGAGTGGTTCATGAACATGATTATTCAAAAAGAGTAGTTCAGAAATATTTGATACAGTAGTTGATAATAATTTATACAGAGTCATTTGAATTAATAACATTCATATTTAATTCATACATATTGTTCATGCAGAAGATATAAATATCTCGATATTTGTATCAGCTAGTATTTACTTACATGTTGTAAACCACTAGGTCAGAATGCAAATAATAGTTCATATATAAATAATCAATCCACAGAACACAACATTTCTGAATCGGATATCATGTCTCCAAGTACAACCTGTACATCATGTCTGTACGGAATCAAAATATCCACTTCAATACCATCGTTTTAAAATGCATATGATAATGTTAAACTACCATTCACTCTCATCGAGCAAAACCAAAATACCAAAATCATCATATTCAACGACATATCGCACTTATAAATGTTATTACAAAGTAGGGCTAAGTATTGACTCAATAACTTCAGCCTTGAACCTATTCATGATATCACTGTCGAAGTCCACCGGAAAGTCTTGGTTCAGCACAACATGCTTCATGAAGTAGCATGTGAACATCGCACAATCACTCTTGTAGTAAACACACAATAAAATTTTATCATTCAAAGGAATGAATTATACATATTCTCAATCAATAATTATTCGGATTCTCATTTTTCTTACGTCTGGCCTTGCGAAGGTAACCCATTAACCGAGATAACAGGTAGTTCACATTGTTGTGTTGAGAGCTGAAGGTTCACTTTTGCATTTTCTCCCGACTTATCATCGATAATCTTTTTCTGCGCACGGGAAAAATATCAAGTCGAGCAGTTTCAGATTTTACAGACTAGTATTTAAATTTCAACAGAGTAGTTTTAAATATTTCACCAATAGTATTGAATTTTCTGCAACAGAGTGGTTCATGAACATGATTTTTAAAGAGAGTAGTTCATAATTATTTAATAAAAAAGTTCATAATTATTGAGCAGTGTAGTATTTCAAAATTAGACAGAATAGTTCATGCTTATTTATGCAGAATAGTTCATAATTCCTTAGCAGTGTAGTATTGGATTTTATAAACTAACTCATTTATTATTTTGTATAACTAGTTTTGAATCTTATTTTTGTAAACATGAAAACATGTGTTTTGATTTTTTCTTAAGTTTTTGTGAATTATTTTCATAAGACATTTTGAATTAATGATCATTACTTTATATTCAACATTGACGAATATGTACAATTTTATTTAAACAAGCGCATTTTTATATTTTTTAACCGATAGTTTGGATTTTATTAAAAGTAGTTCATTATTTTTAAGATTATTTTATAATCTTTGTGTAAAACTAAAATGAATATTTTATAAACTTTCATAAGTAGTTTTGAATTCACGATCACAATGACAATTCAGTTCCAATCTATTTAATCGAGATTAGATTAATTTTGGAAAACAGTTCAATATTTAATTTAATTGATACAAATTTATTAGTGAGGACCGAATTTCAAACATGTACCAGTTTCACCGCGTCGGTGAGGTACTTGTTTTTCTGAGTGCTCTTACGGGGCCTCTTTGAATTATAAAACCTCCAATACTCGTTCGCCACGTGCAAAACCAACAATGTCCAGTGGCCGGCGCCTGAACCACTGTCGTTCCCCGTCGACAAAATTGGAAATAAAATTTGGGCATCCTCGTCCCTGGATGCTTTCACAACTTCATCTATCAATTGTTGGCTACTGAACCGAACGATACGTGTCTACAAAAAACATACACACTTTGTCTTTAATTTACAGTAGAAATGTATATATGCATAACCATTACTACTACTTCTGAATGCTTACCCAACAATCTGCTCGAACAATGGTAAATTTCCTATTGGCACTATAAGTCCTCTTCAATTTCCCCCCGTACGCATCAACGACCTATTTCGTGTAAATAGGCATACACTAAATTTACCATTGTCTGTATATAAATTGGCATTATAGAATATCTCACGACCATCTAACAATCTATAAAATACGATATAAAATTTGTACGACAAGATACACTTACGCAATTGCCGATGTACACCCCCTTCAGAATTTCCATTTAATGTTTCACTGTAACGAGGACGACAGATTCTTCATCGTGGTAAACTGTCTTGCTGTATATAAAAAAATAAATGTATTAATCAATTGAAAGAAATTTGATTTTGCAAGGAGAGATCGAGGGTGGCATTTTTTTATACTTTTGTCCCTTGTGGTATTTAGCTAAGAGAACAGACATGAATTTCCCGGACACGTAGTGTGCGCAATGCCCACTATACTTTTGGTCAAGCATGCGTAGAAATTCAGATTTATCTTTAAATTTCCCGACATCGCCTAAAACAGTCCGAACTTGTTTTTTTCGCTGAACAGGATTAGGCCCGTACTCAAAGTCGTCATCGATCACAGCTTTCCTATGTTTTCTCTTGATCCTCTTAATCATCGAATTCTGCCCAACTAGGGTCTCGTTGAGTTCTTCTCGATCACAGACTGAGTCTAAATCCGCAATTCGGGCATTATGTTCTTGTGTTACGGCGTGGACTATCGGCTCAACTACATCCTCATACCACCTTCCACAAGAAAACGACATGTTACAGACCATTTGCGTCTCCACACAATCTGCAATACTAATTAAATACACATTGTAAATAATATGTTCACCCCATTTCATTTTCTCAAATTTCCTTTGATATCTGTACTAAGTAGTTTCAAATTACAAGAGTAGTTCGCTATTAATAAAATAAGCAGTAATACACTATTTTTTTCAGTAATGGATTTAATAATGTTCGCATGAATCGAAATCTTAATTTAGTAGTTTGCAATTTTTAAGCAAAGCAGTTCGTAATTATTCACGCAAAGTATGTCAAACATAATGAAGATTAATCATAAACAGATTTATTAATTATAGTATATTTATAATAAGATAGTTATAAAAATCTAACAATTCAATTATGCTACAATTAATGCAAGTCTATTTATAAAATAAGTAATATAAAAGTGTTTTAAAACAAGAAATAAATCGAAAATTCTGAATTGCCTGAAAATGAAACTTAGAATTGAGGGGGAATTTTTGATATCTATTTATATGGATATTTCTCACTTTATATTAGTATTCAAGATTTTAGATATTATCCAATTAAAAGGCCAGATTGGTCTCTAGGGATTTCATATCTAAAAATGAAATTAATATGATTTTAAACTTAATGACTAATACTAAACATTATTAAAAATGAAAAGAATATGTCAAGAAGTTAGAAAGACGAAATATATTAAAAATTAGCACCAAGAAAAACCATA
This sequence comes from Phtheirospermum japonicum, assembly GCA_014905375.1. NCBI lineage: Eukaryota > Viridiplantae > Streptophyta > Magnoliopsida > Lamiales > Orobanchaceae > Phtheirospermum > Phtheirospermum japonicum. Next base: position 4,279,275 of record BMAC01000001.1, on the reverse strand, counting down.
TCCCGGATTTGGCCACTCGGGGAAGAATAGGTTGGCTAAATCTGTTCCTCTTCTTTGAGGCATTGGCAACGTATAGTAGTACCATATGTCACTCTAATTGTTCGTTCAAAACCCTTCCTTGCATATGCTAGCTATCATGTATTTATTGTTCAGGTGCATTGCATCTATCTTTACGAGAACCATGTACATTGAAAATTTTGATATATGTCGAGTAAAGGGGAACCTAAAACTTAGACTAGGAAATGTATTGTGTTACGTATAACTTGTATTACAACGCCCCACTAAAATAGTGGAGTCCGCCAAAATTGAGGAGGTTTTGTCTTCCAACCCAGACCCTATTTTCAACAAAAAGAAAAAAGGAAAAGGAAGAAATAAAGAATAAGTGAACGCCAAAGTTAAATCTTGGGAGTGTGAGATGAAAATTGATGATGATAATTAGTATGATCAAAATAGTAAACTAAAGTGCAGTAATGATTATTGGTTTGTTTTGAAGAGTGTGCAAATGTGATTGAAAGAAAATGAGAATAAATTAAATAGTTTGTTTTCTAAAAAAATATATAAAGATATGATCATATTGGATGGTTTGTTGTCGTCGTTGTTGTTTTGTTTTTTTTGGTTTTTTTTTTTCAAGAGGCTTATCAAATACAAAGACACGTTATCCGTATCTAGTGCATTGAAATCAAAATTAAAATCAAAATCGAAAGTGTTGTATCTAGTGCATTGAAATTGAAATCGAAATCAAAATCAAAATCGAAAGTGTATGTCCCGAAAAAATGACCTATACCACTTGGGCTAAAATCATTTTTCAAGTAAAGAAATAAAAAATTGAAATGGATGACAATTAAATATTTTGACATCCAAGCATAGTCTTAAATTTCAGTTATCCTTTTCAATTTTGTTTCTTTCATAAGGAAGGGGGTGAACATCTCCAAAGATTTCTTCGGCATGTTTGGGCTAGGATTTCGAATCCTGGATTCGAAATTCGAAATGTCGAATACTCGTTTATTTTAATACTCAAACAACCATATCTTACTATCAAATAATTAAATATTACTAAATACAATATAATAAAATACTATTATCTACTTTTTAGACATTACCTGACATCAAATACAATATAATAATACATTATCATCCACTTTTCAGACATAATTTGACATCTACAGTAATAAGTAAATGATTATTATAACAAACAAGAATTCTTACTATTCACATAATTTTAAATACCCAGGATTTTGAATACCATAATTTAGAATTCTAACGAATACTAATTCAAACAGGACCTAAGTAATTATGTAATTTATGCTTTGTTAACGATTTATTCTGAAACACCGTGCCAGGTGTCACACAGCCTGGCGAAAAGTTTGTGTAGGCTTTCATACTTTTTAAAATATGTTTTAGGGTTTTTATATGTAACTTAGTACTCTTTAGTCTTATTCCATATGTCGTAATTAATCATTTCACGTAATTTAAGAAAATAATTAGTGTTATAATTATAAGTATCAAATGGCCATAATATCCTTTTTTTTTTTAATAATAAAAAGTGAAAAATAATAAAGGTATTGATAAAAGTAGTAAAATAATCTTTCATTTTATGAGAAGAGGAAAAAGTAACAATGATTGTCTCGTAAAAATATAAATACGACAGATAGAACGGGAGAAAAAATCCAAATTGCGACAGATAGAAGGGAATTGAGGGAGGAATTTTTTAGGGTGTTTCACTTTTTTAAGGTTTTTAATTATTTTAGTTTCTTTTAAGTTTTGTAAGTTTCTTTTTTCATTTCTTTCTCTGATTAGTTTAGTTTTTTTTTTTTTTAATTTAATTTTAGGAGACTTGCCTCATTATTAAGCGGTTTAATTGATATAAGTATGTTTCATATATATATATGTGTGTGTGTGTGTGTGTGTGTGTGTGTGTGTGTGTGTGTGGAATGGATCCAATGAGTCCATTTCTTATAATGAGTCCGTAGGGCCAAATTATAACCATCCAATATATTAGATCTAATGGATATAAATTAGTTTGGGTGACAAATACATATATGCCTTTCTAAATGTGCACTAGACGTGTTCAGACGGTTCGAACCGCCGGTTCGGTTTCAGCAGAAACCTGGAACCGGAACCGGACGGTGAAACCGGACGGTTTGTGACGGTTTGCAAACCGCCAGTTCACGGTTTGGTCCCGGTTCGATTTGGCCGGTTTGGACGATTTTTTTTGGGTTTTTTTTTTAATTCATATGTTAATATATATTTTTTAAAATGTAATGTATCAAATAAAGAAAATTATATTAGAAAATTTTAAAAATTTTGAAGTTAGTGGAAAAATATAACAAATACTTTGAAAATTTAAATTTATTAAAAAAATATGAAATTGAACCATTTAATATATTTGAAGTTAAAATAAAGAAAATTATATTAGAAGAATTTTAAAATTTTGAAGTTAGTGGGAAAATATAACAAATACTTTGAAAATTTAAATTTATTAAAAAAATATGAAATTGAACCATTTAATATATTTGAAGTTAAATTAAAGAAAATTATATTAGAAGAATTTTAAAATCTTGAAGTTAGTGGGAAAATACAACAAATACTTTGAAAATCTAAATTTATTAAAAAAATATGAAATTGAACCATTTATAATATTTGAAATTAAAATAAAAAAAATTATATTAGAAGAATTTTAAAATTTTGAAGTTAGTGGGAAAATATAACAAATACTTTGAAAATCTAAATTTATTAAAAAAATATGAAATTGAACCATTTATAATATTTGAAGTTAAGTTAGGGTTTTACATTGTAAGAGAAAGGAAGTGCTTGGAGGAGATGGAACTAGGTCCAAAACCACCAAGGAGAGTTGGATTAGGTTGGAGAAAGATGCTATAAATACAAAGTCACAGGGGTAAAATCGTCAAAAAGGGATAAAATTCACGAGTTGGACTGCGACTCAGTCGATCGACTAAGGGTCAGTCGATCGACTGGTAATTTTTTATTTTTTTTAAATTCTCTAACCGGCGGTTTGAACCGCTGGTTTACGGTTTGGGATATGGGGAAATCAGAACCGGCCCGCCTTATTGGCGGTTACGGTTACGGTTCCGGTTCGAACCGTGGTCAACGGTTAACCGAACCGTTGACAGGCGGTTTGGCCGGTTTGCACAAACCGTTGGACACGTCTAATGTGCACCAATAGATTTTTAAATATGTATCAATTAATATTTAAATAAACATTAATATTAATGACTAATATAAATTAAGTCATTTATATTTATCTCTCTCCTCAATTAATAATTCTCCTCTATTGAAATATATCTATAAGTCTAAAAAAATATAAATATTGTCAAAATAAATTACACCATATTATTCCTTACGATCTAAGAAACGATACCCATACCATTTTTCCCAATAAATTTGTACTTTTAAAAATTCTAATTGAAATTATTTCCAAAAACCATAATAAAAAATAGAAATTCATGCACATTTAGAAGTACATTGATGCATTATTAGATTAACAACGATGTTTGCATTATATGTCATGTTTTTCCAAGCCAATTTCCAACGAATTTACTGCTCATTTAATAGTTTGTTAATGCACATTTACATGTCCGATGATGCACATTTATTAGTACTAGTATGCAATAATACATGACATATATTTATTAGTCAACAATACCCCATTTAGTTTACATCCATCAGATCTAAACTTAATAAGTGATTGAGATTTGACCCTACGAACCCATTTTAATAATTGGACCCATTGGATCCAATTTCTATATATATATATATATATATATATATATAGGATTAGGTTCAAATAGAACCCACGTCAATATATGCGAACCTAGGGACTCATCTTGACCATTAGATTGAATAATCTA
>BMAC01000001.1:4226186-4272798 GCA_014905375.1 Phtheirospermum japonicum | reverse complement strand
TACTTTATAGTGAGATTTCTAACTTTATATTTGTTGGGCAAAAAAAAAAAAAAATCTCGCCGGAAAAATTTTCCGGCGGCGGCTGGCAGCAGCGGTGGGTGGCCGGCGGGAGGTGGTGGTGTATTGTTTATTGATATTATTATTATTATTATTATTATTATTATTATTATTATTATTATTATTATATTATTATTAGGGGTAACCTTGTAATTGTATATTTGTGGTTGGATTATTTGACATTTTGTATAATTAGTCTTAGTATTTGACAAAAATATTTTTTCCTATGTAGTATTTGGCAATTGCCCCAAAAAATTATTAAATCAAAGTAAATTAGAGAAGTCGGGATAAACATGAGAAATAGATAGGTCATAGATGATATAGTTGTTACGTAATGAACATTAATTACTGAATAATATATTTGTAGGTCTTGGGTGAGATCGGTCCCATATTATGAAATTACTTTTTTCCAAATTTATTAATTGATCCACTCAAACCCGCCTCAACCCATCCATTTAATAAATAAAAAAATTATTAATTTCTATCACACACAAGCACCCGCACAATAAATGTGCTCCCCCCACCTCCGGACTCCGGTCGTCACCGAAAGCCGTCGGCCGCCACCTCCATTGTTTACCGGCGATATTTTTTTACAAATCTTATATTGTTGTAATCGTCTCGTCTCCCTCGTTCCAAACTCGCAATTAAATTTATAATCTAATGCTCCAATCACCGTAGATCTGAGGTCAAAATCATAAATTCATCAAATTTAACATTCAATTTACAGCGATTCACCAGGCGGAATTTCGATTAAAGAAAAGTTAAATCGAGTAATTGTCTCGCTCCACTCTACAAAACTGAAAATTCAACCAAAAAATGAAAAAAGTCACCGGAAAAAAAATTAGAATCTGCCTAGTTTTAAGTAATACAAAATTAGTTAAAAGTATCACAGATTAAAGTAATTTATATTGTATGTGTCACCGGAAAAGATTTATATTGTATGTGACTACTTAGGTAATTTAAAGCTTATTAATTAATTAGTACAGTTAATTATATCATTTTATTCCGTAAAATTATATTCCACGTATATACTAAACGTAAAAATTTATATTGTATGTGTCTGCTTAGAAAGTTTCGTGCTGACATGTAATTTTCTGATAATTCGAATGCTTATTTAACGAATTATAGAAGTTTGAAAACTTACTAAATATACATATAAGAAACAATATATTACCAAGATCGGACTCTCAGTATATCATATCAACTATTTAATTAACTAATTGCAATGAAACAAATATTGTCGAAGTTGGACTCTCAATATATTAAATTAATGATTTAATAAACTACATTCAACTTTTGACGGTGCTCAAAATATATATTCCAAAACCGCAAAAATAATAATAATAATAATAAATAATAATAATAATAATAATAATAAATAATAATAATAATAATAATAATAATAATAATAATAATTAAAGAAAGAGGTAAGAAACAAAAAAACAAATATTTCATTATCAAAACCCAAATATACAAAATGCTCCAAGACTAAAATATAGAAATTCTAATTAGTCATGCTATATACTAATTATTATAGAGAGGCCTGGTGTTTCAGAAATTGAAGTATAAAAATTCCGTAATATTTATTTTATATGACGTTCAATTATATAATAAAAACACTAATTTTCATGTAAGGTTGATTGAACCCAACCATATATATATAAAAACACACAAAATCTCACCTCAAATTATGAAATTTTATTTGTAAATTATATTATTTGTGCTAATTAAAATCACACCTATATACTAAACGAAAATAATTCTATCTTAATGTGTTTGCTTAGAAAGTTTCGGGTTGACATGTAATTCTCTAATGATTCGGATGCTTACTTGGCGAATTATGGATGTTTGGAAACTACTAAATATAAGAATTCTAATATCTACCTAATTTATTATATTTCATTTTATTATATTTTGCCTTCATTTAAACTTTTCCTTTTTTTATATTTTCTTAATCTAATATTTTCCTTTGATTATATTTGTCTAACTCAATATTTTCTTTTCTTCTTCTAATATAAATATATAAAAAGTCATATATAATTAGAAAAAAAATTCAAATTATTTATCTTAATTAAAAGATAGATTACTTATAAGATAATATTAATTATAAAATTATTTATTAATAATCTAAATACGTTGTATTTAAAATAAAATTTAAAATAAGAATATAATTAAATTATGAATTACTTGCAATTATCTTTGTATTTAAAATAAAAGTTAAGTATTTCTATTCTTAGGAATTAAAATATATATATAATTAAATTACGAGTTACTTACAATTATCTAAATATGAAACTAAATATTATTAAAGAACTCAATTTAGATAGTTGATACTATAAATAGCAGCATATAAGAACTCAATTTAGATATTCTTGGGCCCATTTAATTTTCCCTGATTAATTGCCTTGCTGCCTCTCTTTGCATTACTAATTGCTTAGCATCATCATTTTCACTGCATGCATACTGTCCTATAGCCCCTATAGGTGGAGTGTACCCATATAATGCCTCAAAAGGTGTAGTCTTTAACCCATTGTGGTAGTTTGTATTGTACCAAAATTCAGCCATACTCAGCCACTTCACCCATTTTTCTGGATTGTGATGTACCATGCACTTAAGGTAGTTCTCTAGGCATTGATTTACTCTCTCAGTCTGGCCATCAGATTGGGGGTGATAAGCCATTGACATGTTCAGCTGTACCCCCATCAGTTTAAATAATTCCTTCCAAAAGGTACTAGTAAAAATCTTGTCCTTGTCTGATATTATGTGTGCTGGCAACCCATGCAGTTTATAAATAGTATCAAGGAACAAGTTAGCCCCCTGTGAGGGCAGTGAATGGGTGATAGTGCTGTAAAGTGAGCATACTTAGTAAACCTGTCTACCACTACTAAAATAACATCCTTTCCCTGTGATTTTGGTAAGCCCTCAATAAAATCCATAGATATGTGGCTCCATGCATGTTCAGGAATAGGAAGTGGCTGCAGCAATCTAGGATATCCCCCATGGTCTGATTTTCTCTTCTGGCAGACCTCACATTCCTTTACACATACCTCAATATCCCCTTTCATTTTTGTCCAATAGAAAACCCTTTTAGTCCTCATGTAAGTGCCTAATATCCCTGAGTGACCTCCATAGGCTGAACTGTGCATAGCTGTGAGGATCATCTTCTTAAGGTTGTGTTCATTCCCCACACACAATCTTCCTTTATACCTTATCAAATCACCTAGAAGGGTGAAATCAGGGAAAGTTGTAGGGTCCAGGGTCTTACCCTCTTTAATCTTCTTAAAAAACTCATCATCAGTGTAGCTGTGGATAACCTCCCTCATCCATTCTGGTTTGAGTGTGGTGATAGTGGTACAAGCCTCCTCATCTGGCCCCCTCCTAGATAGGGCATCAGCAACCTTATTCTCTACCCCTTTCTTGTATTGTATTTCATAGTTTAACCCTAGAAATTTAGTCATCCACTTCTGTCGAGTTGGGGTCATTATTTCCTGATCCAACAGGTATTTGAGAGCCTGCTGATCAGTCTTGATTATAAACTTGCCCCCATGCGAATAATGCTTCCACCTGTCAACAGCCATGAGAATTGCAAAGAATTCCCTCTCATAGACAGATAGTGCTTGATTCTTAGGGCATAGAACCTTGCTCAAAAAAGCCAATGGTCTCCCCTCTTGCATTAACACTGCTCTTATTCCCTTCCCACTTGCATCAGTCTCCAATATGAATTTCTTGGAAAAATCAAGTAAGGCTAGAACAGGTGTTGTAGTCATGGCCTGTTTCAAATCCTCAAAAGCCAACTGTGCTTCCTGGTTCCATTTAAACTGATATTTCTTTAAGAGGTCAGTCAGTGGCCTACTGTAACCCCATAACCCTTGACAAATTTCCTATAGTATCCAGTTAACCCTAGAAATCCCCAGAAATCCCCTGAGTTGCTTCAATGTCTTGGGAACAGGCCAGTGAATCATGCTGGTTATCTTTTGTGGATCTGTGGAAACCCCTTCCTGTGATATGATATGCCCCAAATATTCCACCTCTGTCTTTCCAAAGCAGCATTTACTAGCCTRAGCATATAGTTTGTTCTGRCTRAGTAACAMTAGTACKTCTTCTAGGTGTTTCWAATYTTCCCCCCAACTCTTACTGTACACTAGGATATCATCAAAGAACACTAAAACAGTCCTCCTTAGCTGGTCCCTGAAAACCTTGTTCATGAGTGATTGAAAGGTAGCTGGTGCATTACACAGCCCAAATGGCATGACTAGGAATCCATAGTGCCCATAGTGTGTGCTAAAATCAGTTAGGAATATGTGCTCATGTTTCATTAAGATTTGGAAATAGCCACTCCTCAAGTCTATCTTTGAAAAATACCTTGCCCCACACAGCTCATCCAACAGTTCATCAATTACTTGTATAGGGTAATCATGTTTGACTGTTAGCCCATTAAGGTACCTATAATCAACACACAACCTCCAGGTGGTATCCTTCTTCCTCACTAAAATCACTGGTGATGCAAAGGGACTCTTGCTGTCCTGAATAACCCCTGCCTCTAACATCTCATTAATCATCTTTTCAATAGCTTCTTTGTTTTCATGAGTGGTCCTGTATGGATACTGGTGTTTGGGAATGTTGCCTGGCTTTAATAAAATCTGGTCTTCAACCCCTCTCCCTGGTGGCAGTCCTTTTGGTTCCTCAAAAACATCACAATATTTGCTTAGCAGTCTGTCTATGTCAACATTACCCCCCTGGTGCTCTGTCTTTGTTAAAGTTACCCAGAATACCTCTTCCACTTGAGTGCACTGTTCCTCATGTATCAGCCTGTATAAGGATGGGCCAAAAATGAATTTGCAATCTGTTGTAGATATGATGGCCTGAATCCTTATCCTTTTCCCTTTGAGAGTAACTGTAAAAACCATTTTGGCATAATTTCAATAGGGGTGCAAGACTTGAGCCAATCTCCTCCCAGAATGAGATCACACCCCTCATTTTGTAGTACCCTCAGTGAGTAGTTAAACTGGTGCCCTTGCATTTCCCAAACAAAGTCCTTTACACATTGATTACTAACCATTTTTTGACCATTAGCTACCTTCACTAGCAAGGGTTTGGCTGAGCTGAGGTGGCATCCTAGCTGTTTAGCAGGCTTTTCTTGAATGAAACTCAGGGTGCTACCTGAGTCAATGAGTATATGTAGTTTATGCTCCTTTTGTTGTCCACATAGCCTCATGGTGGTGACCTCATTGCATTGACAGACATTTGTACCTCCTCCATGACATCAGGGCCTTCAGTGTGATTGACAACTTCTGTTTGTAAATCAGGGCCTTCAGCCTGATTAACCCCAAGATTTTGGTACTATTGGGCTGCTTTGCCCTCAAAATGCATGGCAGCCAGTGTAACCTTCTGAACATCATTCATGAATGGTACCAATTTGAAATACCCATTACATTTCAGCATCCAAGACCTAGGTTGTGTCCCATCAAAATGGGGAAAATCAATCTTGGGCAGTGGATTTGTGGTGTGGTTACCTGTATATTCAATCTGTTGTTTTGTTCTGGGTGTGTTTGATTTGTTCCCATTTTCTGTCACAGGAGTTGAAAAGGGTTTACCCAAAATGGATCCTCCATCATCTTGGATTTTCCCCCTGTCTGGATTCAAGATCTGCATCTGGGAGTGGCTAGGGTTGTAGTAAGGTGCTCCAGCTTACTGGTAAGATTTTGTGTCTGTTCATGTATGGCTGTTTTGATGTTTGAAATATGGGCTTGTGTTTCTGAATGAATATCTGTAATATGCTCTTGTAGTTTAAGTTCTGAGGCTTCTCTTTTCTGTGATTCATTTTGCAGCACCTGATCAAGCCTTTTTTGAGCTTCCTGGTGATCTTTGAAATGAGTAACTTCTGTCATGCCGAGGATCGTCTGCTCTGATACCAATTGTTATGGGTTTAACCGGTCTTGTGTTTAATTGTAATTTCCTATAATTTATTTGGTGAATCTGCAGTGTAATTTGATAGATGAAATTTGGGGAAGAGATAGATGAAAGACAGATAAGGAGGAGAAATTTAGAGAAATGAATAGTTCATGTAAAATGCTTAATTCCTGCGTACTGTTCCCCTTGATTACATAAAGCCAAAAAATGTGGTTGGACCACTTGATTATAATGACTAAATTACCCATAAAATATCTAAAGGAACCCCCCCTTTCTCTTATAATTAAAATAGACCAGTAACAATTAATTAATAGGCCCAACTCATTTCCAGTCCATTTAAACAAATCAGCCCGGCATCTGGTCATCCCCGCTTTGACTCACGACCCGAACTCCGCCAAGTCCTTACCCGTTTCCTGTTTCTTCTTCTTTTGTTCATAGCCCGTCTTAAAGATGATATTTTTATCCCTTTGCTTCAATTTAGGGTTCCTTTGCCAATAGGTTTCTTCTTCCCCTTCCTTCAGTCCCCAATTCATGACACTAACCTATGTGTCTGTTTCGCATGCTTCGTTTGGCAAATAAAAAATTTTGGCGCTTCAGTTGCTTATGTGTTATCCGAGCCTAATATTTACCTAATTTAATTCTTTCTTTTTATTTTATCATGTCTTATTTAATCCTTTTCTTTTATTATATTTTTTTTTCTTATTCAATACTTTGATTCTCCTAATATAAAAATATAAATAAGTCATATATAATTAGTAGATAAGATCTAAATTAGTTATTGATTCTCCTAATATGAAAATATAAACAAGTTATATATAATTAGTAGATAAGATCTAAATTAGTTATTTAATTAAAAGACTAATTACATATTAAAATTTTCAATTAAAAAGAATTATTGTGAAAATAATTAAATAAGTTTTATATATAATAGAATTTAAAATAATTTTGTTTTTTGGAGTTTCAAATATTTTGTAGTTAAAATATGAGTTATTTGCAGTAATCTAAGTATGTAACTAAATATTAGTAATGTATTCAATATAAACATAAAAATAATAAATTATATAATAATAATAATAAATAAACATTGATAGACACCAGTAAAATGCGACACGGGTTAATAGTAGGACATCTTTTGAATATCTCAAAGTATGTAACTAATAATTATTAATTAATTTATTCTACATATTAAAATATAAAATAATTTAATAATAAGTATGTTTTAGAATGTTTTTTTTAATTTTATTTCTATTCTTTCAGTGAGCCGCAAAAGCACATCCATGTCCGCGAGGCTCAATCCTAATTACAAACAAATTTCATTTGAAATATTAACATTTTCCGTTTGATGATTTTGCAAAATAAGTTATTTTGCGAGAAGGTCAAATTTTCATTATTAGTTGACTAGCTATAGTATTTATTTTCATTTTCTCTGATGTAATATGTTGAGTTGCCTTTTCATTAATTTTATTTGATGAGATTAAAAACGAGGAGATGGTGTGTATATTCAGAGGAGTCAGTTTCTGGCCATTAGGGGCAGAAATTCAAATTTTAATAATTTTACATGAAATTTTATAGACTTAACAATTATTTTTATATATATAATTACATTGAATTTGAAAAGTATGTGTGATTATTTATCTTTTTGCATTCACACAGTCAAAATTACTATCTATTATGACATATCAGTATGATTTGATTTATAGACAAAGATCCAATTTATTTTCTACACCCCCAAAAGTATTGAACCAAATGACATAATTCTCAAAACAATTATTTTTGTAATAAACATAAGAAAAACGAATTGTGTAAAATTGATGCCATAATCACATTATAGGAATATTCTTTCCACACCCTATGTAGCAATAAGACTTATAACATGATCAATTCAATGTGGCGAATATTCATCTCATGAACAGAGTAAAATTCATTTAGTTACAAGAGGCAGTTGTAGATTTGCTTCAAAGGAAATCAATAGGGAGTGGAGAGAATGAGTAATGTCACTATAAGTATTAATCGGATAAAATTATTGACTATTCCAATAACAATAATAAGATGGAAGTGAATACAAAATTAACTACACTTGTCAAGGAACATCCAACTTTCCTCAACTATATTCCTTCTCTTCATAGTGAAATTAACACGAGTTTTAAATATGTTTAATCTAAAACAGATCGAATCCAACGTTCATTTCCATCACTAATCATTAAATCATGGAGAGTGATGTCTCACCCATCACTTCACTCAAGCCTAGCCAAAATCGAAATCGGACTACAAATATCGCAGGCAGTTCAGTAGACCCAACGTACATGTATAACAATAACATTGAAAATCGCGTTCAGATAGTAAACCCAACGTACATGTATAACAATAACATTGAAAATCGCGTACACACCGTAAAATATCGCAGTCGATCATCTTACAATCGACATCTGTAGGTCCACCGCTCGTGTTCACCACAAAATTTAAATTGCAAAACAACCCCCCACCCTTCTTCCCACTCTCCAAACCCCTCCTATAAATAGCCAAGCACCTCTCGAGCCCATATGCTTATATATATACACCTGAGCTATCTTCCACAAACTCCCATCTCATCATCCCAACAAACCCATCCCCAAAACTCAAATGGTCATCCTCTCCATGCCCGCAGCAATGGAACAGTTCGCCATAGCCAATAACCGCACCGCATTGTTTCCGGGTGTCCCCCTGATAGACCTCTCCGAACCCGACTCCAAATCGCAGCTCGTCAAGGCCTGCGAGGAGTTCGGGTTCTTCAAAGTCGTGAACCACGGCGTCCCGGTCGAGTTCATGGCCGAATTGGAGTCCGAGGCGGTTAAGTTTTTCTCTCTGCCCCTCTCAGCTAAGCAGAAAGCAGGGCCCCCTGACCCTTTCGGCTACGGCAACAAAAAGATCGGCTGCAATGGCGATGTCGGCTGGGTCGAATACCTGCTCTTGACTGCCAATACGGATTCGGACTACCAAAAGTTCGCTTCCATCTTCGGTGAAGCTGCTGACAAATTCCGGTCAGTTCATCTGATTTTTTCCGGGTTTTTTTTTTCAAAACATTTTTTATTGATGTCTGTTTTATGTTGGTTCAGTTGCGCGGTGAACAATTATTTATCCGAGGTAAAAAAGATGGCATGTGAGATTCTTGAGATATTAGCGGATGAATTGAAAATCCAGCCGAGGGATGTTTTAAGCAAGCTTCTCAAGGATGAGGAGAGTGACTCTGTTTTCAGGATGAATCGGTACCCACCGTGCCCCGAATCGGGCGGCGATAAAATGATCGGGTTCGGTGAGCACACTGACCCGCAGATAATATCTGTACTGAGATCCAACAACAGTTGTGGGCTTGAAATCTCGTTGAAAGATGGGAATTGGATTTCCATACCGCCTGATCAATATTCCTTCTTCATTAATGTTGGTGACTCATTGCAGGTACAACCACTTTTTCCTTTTCGCGCCGTCAATTTTTCTTTCTCCATTTTCTTTTTAACCTCGTCACGTGGGTAAGTTGGAGGTGGTTCTACTGTAGCTATCGCTTTGAAAGGACTTTGGAATTCCATATTTGACTTAATCGGAACTCATTTATGTCTATGGTTTGTTATATTTAGATATTTTTTTATTGTTATAGGCTTCAGATTTGGGAAAGTCTAGAATTGAGGATGTGAAACTCGTTCGTTGATACTGATGGATCGATTTAATTCGTTTTTACACGTAATTCGTATGAGGTATCTAATAGCAGTAGATTGCCAGTGATAGAGAGTGAGACGGACGTGAGCAATTTCCTTTTTTTTCTTTTTTTTTTTCAAACATTAATTTTATAATTCTACTAATTTAAGTAATATTTAATCCGTTTTGACCAAAAAATATTGTTTTTATTTATAGTTGAGATTGAATAATTTTTTTTCCCTAATCTTTTTTGTAATTTCTCTATTCAACCAATTATTACTACTTCATGCTACAACTATTTATAGAATATCTAGTAAAAAATTATACACGTATTGCATAGACTTGCGTGCATATAAACCCATCCAATGACGCAAGTCGGCAAGTGTACCATCTTAAGAATTGTCTATGGCTATGGCCATGATGTGAGGTTTGCTATGATTTGACTAAGAATTATTTTGATTAGAGAGGTTGACTATGAGCCCATGACTTTTCCCTCGTTACATGCAAACCTTTTGATTTTTCTCTCTTCTTTAATGAGAATGATTAAATGAATCTTCATAGATTCCGCCACAATAGGTTTTGTCAAGTCGCTATCAGTTTAATGAGTCCTAGTATAGAGAGAGAGAGAGAAAAAAAATCAGATAAGTTTTTGACAACATTAATTGGTTATGCTGGATTTTTTTTTTCTTTCTCACGACTGTTATTATTTTAGTAAACATATTCACTTATTTTTAAAAATTGTGACTACTATCATGATTTGGTAATATTATTTTATAAACTCGATTAATTTATTTTATTCTATTTTTGGAATGTGACAGGTTATGACTAACGGAAAATTCAAGAGCGTGAGGCACAGAGTTGTGACCAAGAGTCCGGAATCAAGACTTTCAATGATTTACTTTGGAGGACCACCGTTGAGTGAAAAGATAGCTCCATTGCCTTCATTAATGAAAGGAGGGGACAGCTTGTACAAGGAGTTTACGTGGTTTGATTACAAAAAATCTGTTTACAACTCAAGGCTGGCGGATAATAGGTTGGGCCTTTTTGAGAATATCGCTGCCTCATAATGTATCTTCTTCCTTTGAGTGTGTCACCTTGTTACCAAATCAAACGGGCTTTTTGTTTTGTTTTTCTTTTTTGGTGAAATCATAGTATATTTTTTGTTGCACTTTTACAGAAACTCGAGATTACTGGTGAACAAATTCAAGAGTTATGATGCATTATAATTCCATGGGTATAATCAGACTAGTCATAATTAATTTAAATCGATCCGACTAAATTTAATATAAGTTAAAAATATCAGAATTTTCAATTTTATATGGCAAAGTTATATATTTATGTCTGTGCTTTTCATGGGCATGTAACTTTGATTCGTGTTATGAATTGCATCAAAGCAGCCGTGTTTATTGTCAGATTTTCAGATTTAGTCGCTATAACATATTGTATTTCAATACTATTACTATTAGTGTATCAAAGCATCAAATGAAAAACAAATTAACTAGAGATGTGACACGGAAATGTGCTACAATGATTATTGTTCGTGTATGATAATTCATTGATCTTTTTATTATAAGGATAGTGGACGAAAGAGTTGCACAATTGCCTCAAGATTTGTTGGTGCTTCGAAGCTGAGTAAATGTGAAAGTAAATTTAGTTTTCTGCTAATTAGAAGAAAAAAGGGGGGGAAATGCACTCCTCCAACTTTATTTTTTTCATTTTATTTATTTTGATCAATAAAAAAAAAGAAAAGAAAAAAGCTAAGTTCGTTCACGTTTCTATCACATAAGAGTATCTCCAATGCAACAATGTTGAAAGTGAAAAAATTGACACATGAAATAAAAATAATTATGTGACACATTAAATACTTGACAATATCAACAATTAATTTTAAAGATATCATCCAATCATGTTATTTCTCTCTATTTATTTTTTCTAAAAATAAATAAAATAAATTATCTCATATAACACATTAACATTGATGCATTTGAGAACACTTTTTTATAAAATATCAATGTCATTTGCCACATATGATCAATTAACACTATTGCATTGGAGATGCTCTAAGTGTTTTGGTATTTCAGTGTTTTGGTATTTCCCATTGCCCGTAGGAGGAACAATATTGAAGGAATCAATATTTATTGATATGATTGATACTTTCTTTTTTCTATTTTTGGTTACATATTCTGTTGCTACCTTTTAGTCCTAGTAATACTCATTTTTCATTCTTGTTCTGCACGTTCTTAGGGTCAATTAGGAATTGTGGCTGTATATATAAATACCTTTTGTACCAGACTAATAATCATCAAAATATACAGAATATAGTTTTCCACATTTATTTTTTGTGTGCTCATTTTCTTCATGGCACCAGAGCAGGAAAACGATCGACCAGCTTCCGCAAAATAAATCTTTTACCCCATATTTTTAATTTTGTTCCTCGTCTTCTCTAATCATGTCCAAGAAAGACAAAGAAACAACTGAAAAATCTTTTGGATCAATCATGGTTGACGCAATGTCACCATACTTCATTTCTGGATCTGATAATCCAAATATTATTTTCTCAAGCGATCTCCTTCGCGATGATAATTACCCCGATTAGGCAACGAAATAAGCAATACCCTCTACGCAAAGAACAAATATGGTTTTGTCGACGGGTCGATTCCTATCCCGGATGAAGGCTCGTCGGAATGGTTACTATGGAAACGGTGCAATGCCATGATAAGGGGTTGGCTCCAAACATCTATGAACAAAGAAATACGTGTCAGTGTGAAGCATGCCAAGACCGCTCAAGAAATCTGGGAGGACTTGAGGGAACGATTTGGCAATGCAAGTGCACCAAGGGCGTTCGAGTTAAAACGTGAAATAACTCTCACGCGACAAGGAAAGTTGTCTGTTTCGGCCTATTGCACAAAATTCAAAGGCTTGTGGGACGAATTCCAGGCCACTTCACCAATACCAAAATGCAAGTGTAGAAATTGCACTTGCGATATTGGTAAACAATTGACGGAGATGAGGGATAAAGAACGTCTCTATGAATTCTTCAAGGGATTAGATGAGATTTTTGGTATCGTGAAAACTCAGATCTTAAGCACGAGGCCAATGGTTTCTCTAGGAACAGCCTTTCACATCGTCTCAGAAGATGAGAGGCAGAAACAAATCACCTCTGTCGTGAGAACGAATATTGATGCTGATGCCTTTCAAATTGCGCATCGACATGAGACATGGAATCGTCGTAACAACCAAAGGGAAGCCAAGAAGTGCACGCACTGTGGGAAACTCTACCATACTATCAATGAATGTTACGAGCTTGTCGGATATCCAAAGCCCGGAGAAAAGGGATACCGTGAGAATAGAAAAAAGGAGGAACCATGGAAGAAACAGAAAAATGTCACAAAAGAAGCACATATGGTTACTACTAGCTGCCCAGTACCTAGCATCCCACCTGACAAATTCACAAAATGCTGGAATTATTTCAATAGTCAGGGAAAGTATGCACAAGTTGCTACCGATAAAGAGAAATTATCATCAGTTAATATGGCCGGTAAGATAAATAACCTAAAGACTTGGATAATTGATTCGGGGGCCACGGAACACATAATATGCGATAGTGAAGTACTTGTTAACCAAACAGGAATTGGGATTGGAACACCAGTTAAAATTCCTAATGGAGAAAAGATTCCCGTTGTGAGTGTTGGTGACACCAACTTACCCAATGGGATGAAACTAAGTGGCATTTTGAATATTCCTAAGTTTAAGTGTAATTTGCTCTCGGTTAGCCATCTTACAAGAGATTTAAATTGTGTCCTCACATTATTCCCCAATTATTGTGTTATGCAGGATTTACCTTCGAGGACGTTGATTGGAATGGGTAGGCACTGCAATGATCTGTACTACTTGGAGTCGACGAATCAAGAAGGCGTAGCGATGTCAATTACTGTAGATTCACGGACTTGGCATAAAAGATTAGGTCATGCTTCATGTTTGAGATCGAATCATTTTAATAATAATAATAATGATTTTGGAAAGAATGGTGAGCATTGCGACTCCTGTTTGAGAGCTAAGTTGACTAGACTTCCTTTTTCTAGTAGCATCATACACACCACCTCTTGTTTTGAACTCATCCATTGTGATATTTGGGGAAGTTATAAAACTCCCTCCTCAACTGGTGCACATTATTTTTTGAGTGTGGTTGATGACTTTAGTAGAGGCACGTGGTTTTTTCTCATGAAAAATAAATCTGAAGTAAGTCACTTCTTAATCATGTTTTGCAATATGGTCAAAAATCAGTTTGGGAAAAATATTAAAAGAATTCGAATGGATAATGGGGTTGAATTTCAATCTAGATGCATGATATATTATTATTTCAATAATGGCATTTTACTTAAGACATCTTGCACTGACACACCTCAACAAAATGGGGTAGTCGAACGAAAGCATAGACACATATTAGAAGTTGCTAGAGCTTTACGATTCAAGGCAGGATTACCAATCACCTTTTGGGGAGAATATATTTTAACGGCCACTTATATTATAAATAGGTTGCCTTCACGGGTCCTCCAACACAAAACTCCCTATGAGATTTTATTCAAAAAGTTGCCATCTTACGAACATATGCGAGTTTTTGGATGTTTGACTTACGCAAAAGATAATAAAAAGGGGAGAGATAAATTTAATGTGAGAGGGAGAAGATGTATTTTTATTGGATATATACACTCTCAAAAGGGGTATCGCATGTACGATTTAGAAAATAAACAAACGTATACATCCCGTGATGTTTAGATTTGTTGAAGGCATTTTCCCATTCAAAGATTAAGATCCTGAAGATATAGTGGAACGTTTTGGCCATAAAAGGCAACAAGAATGGGATATTGATGGTTCCGAACCACTTCGAAATGAAACCAGGAACCCAACCCATAAGACCTAGACAGTTCGGACGGGTTGACGCACAACATTGACAGAGAACATGCGTTCAGCCCCATCGCTGCTGATATGGGCCGACATGAAAACAGGTCGAATGGAGAAACTGAATTTACTTCTGGACTCCCACGAAGGAGTGAGAGGACCAAAAGACAGCCTAAACACCTCGAGTCGTATGATATTGATCTGCCTAGTTCCATTGACCATTCGCAGCCCACTCCCAGTTCAGGAACCTCGGAGGTATATCCTTTATCACATTTTGTTTCATATGATAAGTTTTCACCGCTCACAAGTGTTATCTTGCGGCCATCACTTCATGTGATGAGCCTAAGTTTTTTCATCAGGCTGTAATAGATGAACGATGGTGCGAGGCCACGAAAAGGGAAATTGAGGCTTTGGAACAAAATGACACGTGGACCTTAGAACCACTACCACCAAGGAAAGGGGTCGTTGACTCGAAGTGGGTTTATAAAATAAAATATAAATCAAATGGGGAAGTCGAGCGTTACAAGGCCCGATTGATGGCAAAAGGATTTACTCAAGTTGAAGGGATCGATTTCCATGAGACTTTTGCACCTGTTGCGAAATTGGTCATGATGAGGGCTCTTCTCGCTATAGCAGCCAAGAAGAATTGGGCAATACACCAACTCAACGTGAACAACGCATTCTTACATGGTGATTTGTTGGAAGATGTATATATGAAAATCCCACAGGGATTTTCGAAAAAGGGGGAGACGCGCGTATGCAAGCTACGCAAGTCATTATACGGTTTACGACAAGCCTCGAGAAACTGGTATCACAAGTTTACTCGGGCCTTGGTTGATATCAATTTCAAGCAATCACGAGCAGATCACTCCTTATTCATTTTCAAGAAGAAAAATACTTATGTGGCAGCACTAATATACGTAGATGATGTTATCTTGGTCGGAAATGATGATGGTGAAATCGCAAGCGTGAAGAAACCCTTTGACATATTGCTCGGCATAAAAGACTTGGGGCCTTTAAAATACTTCCTCGGCATAGAAGTTGCGCGCTCGGTGAAAGACATAGTCTTAAGCCAAAGGAAATACACTCTTGATATATTGGAGGAAAGCGGTTTATAGGGAGGTCGACACAGCGTTTTTTCAATGGAACAAAATTTGCGCTTGACGAACAATAATAATAGCCCTCACGTCGACCCACTTCGATATTGACGATTAATTGGACGACTCTTGTACCTGACCGTTACTCGTCCGAACATCCAATTTTTGGTAAACTACCTTAGTCAGTTTATCACAGCCCCTAGACACACACATATATGGAGGCAGCTATGTGGATCCTTCGATTTCTGAAGACAACGGCATGGCAAGGACTTTATCTCCCGGCAAATAATAACTTTCAACTAGAGGCCTACTGTGACGCTGATTGGGGGGAATGTCCTATGACGAGGCGCTCATGTACTGGGTATTTCATCACTTTAGGTGGTGCTCACATCTCTTGGCGTACAAAAATACAATCTGTCGTATCTCGTTCTTCGGTTGAAGCAGAATATAGAGCGATGGAGACTACTGTAAGCGAAATTATATGGCTTCGATGGCTGCTCCAGGGCATAGAAGTAATTCAAAACACCGCCACACCTCTCTTTTGTGACAATCAAGCAGCCTGCCACATTGCTAACAATCCTAATTTTCACTAAAGAACAAAACATGTCGAGATGGATTGTTACTTTGTTCGAGAACGCGTTGAATCCAATGACATACTCCCATGCAAAATCTCGACAGAATATCAAATTGCTGACCTTTTTACGAAGGCGTTAGGAGCAGCACGTTTCCAGTTTCTTGTCAGCAAGTTGGGCGTTTCTATTTTTGGTTACATATTCTGCTGCTACCATTTAGTCCCAGTAATACTCCTTTTTCCTTCTTGTTCTGCACGTTCTTAAGGTCAATTATGAATTGTGGTTGTATATATAGATACCTTTTGTACCAGACTAATAATCATCAAAATATACAGAATATAGTTTTCCACATTTATTTTTTCTGTGTGCTCATTTTCTTCAAATATCACAATGCTCGACATATAACGAAGGGAGAAAACAAATCTTAACATAGCTCAATATGGCCCCCACACCACGCACAACATTTTCTACCATTCTTTCAGGCTTGTTTTTTTTATTTAATTTTTCTTCTATATTTAGAGCATCTCCAATGGGATGTCATTAGAGTAAATTTTTTGCCACATAAGCTCAAAATTCTTATGTGGCAAGAAAAATTTTAGACAATATCTAGCACACCGTCTACATCTAAATGGTGTGCTAGACATTGTCTATTTAACAATGTACCTTATATATTCACCTATTAATATTAATTAATTTATTTCTCTCACATCTCCACCAATAGTAGTTAAGTATTTTTCACAATTCACATTTACCCTTTATGAAAATCTCTAAATAATAAAATTGTATTTGCCATGTCATTAGAAATTCACATTGTCCATTAGAGATACTCTTAGACCACATTTCGTTTTTGCTTCTCTATTTTATACATTGTTGATAGTTTTTGTGAGAATATATATATCATACAATTGTATTGTTTCTTGACAATAGAGTGCATAAGTTTAAAATAGTATATAGTTTGAACTTTGGAGATATACAATAATTTCTTTATTCAAAATTAGCTGTTAACCTCGAAATTATATATATGAATTTTTTTCCTCCTCTACTCATCATTAATTTTCTCTAAAAACATCTCATTATATATATATATATATATATATATATATATATATATATATATATATATATATATATATATATATATATATATATATATATATATATATATATATATATATAGATAGATAGATAGATAGATAGATATATAGATAGATAGATAAAAATGACAATTTTAATATTTATGTATTGGACAAAATATACATTTAATAATAAAATACTCCTTGCATACAAGTTTCAAAAAGGCGTGAGGTGTGGCCAAACGGTAATGTCAAGTCTGAAGTCTTGAAAGCTTAGACGTGAAAGGCGTTTTAAAATATTTTTATTATTTTATTTATTATATTGTTTAATAAGTAAAAAATAATGTATATTTAACAAATTTGTCTACATATTTTTCGATATAATTAGAAAAATACTAATCATCTACACAAAATTTACGTACTATTAACCGTGTCATGTAAGATGATCATACTTTCAAATCATAAATTGTTCTTTAATGTATAAAACTATACTTTTCAAAACAACTATTCTCAATTTTAAAAAAAATATGAATTTCACAATAAAAACACGATGTTTCATTGTAAAAGTATGACCGTCTTATGAAATCGTTTTCATAAAACGCTCTTACAATAATTTTCATGAAATATTAATTATTTGATCATTTTTTGGTTTCATTATAAAATTTGTAACATTTGACTAATTAAAAAAAAAAAAACTAGGTTGCTCATTTAAAAGGCATGCGCCTTTTCACGCTTATGCTCGTGCCTAGTCACATTTAGTCGATCAACATAACAAGTTGACCGTCTTTTTAAACGCTTAGGGCCGGCACGATAAGGCACGACACGAAAAGCATGGGCACGAACACGGCACAATAAGCTTAACGGACCTATAATCTAAACCCGAACACGACACGATAAAAAACACGAATAGCACGGCACGACACGAAGCACGATAAGCAAAAATGCTGAAATTATTTAATTCGGCCCGTTAAGCACATTAGGCCCATTAATTAATAAAATACATAATTTTCTTAATAAATATAATACATATTTATAAAATTATCAATACAAATTGTCAAATACATTTAAAATTATAATATGACAAATGTAATAATGATAAATTAAAAATCACAAATACTAACAATAAGTAATGAATATAAAAGGGGAAATTAAAATATTATCGTGTCTTATCGTGCCTTATCGTGTTTATCGGGTTAGCCCGTTATCAACCTGTTTCTTAACGTGCCTTATCGTGCCAGACGATAAGGCCCGAACCCGATAGGGCTCAGCCCAAACACTATTTTTTCGTGCGTGCCGTGTTCATATCGGTCAATCGTGTCGTGCCTCATATTGCCACCTCTAGGCACTAGGTGAGACATGACTAGACGACGCCCTTTAGAACATTGCTAGCAAAAATTAAATTTTAGGGGCAATTGCCAAATACTACATAGGAAAAAATATTTTTATCAAATACTATGACTAATTATACAAAATGTCAAATAGTCCAACCACAAATATACAATTACAAGGTTACCCCTAATAATAATAATAATAATAATAATAATAATAATAATAATAATAATAATAATAATAATTATTAATAAACAATACACCACCACCTCCCGCCGGCCACCGCTGCTGCTCTCCGGCCTCCGCCTGTCGACGGAAAATTTTTCGACGAGATTTTTTTTTTGCCCATCAAATATAAAGTTAGAAATCTCATTATAAAGTAATAAACTTTTAATAATAAATTTTCTTACTTTTTCATACATAAAGTATGAGACTTTCACTATAAAGTAAGATTTTTTTTTTTGAACATAAATTAAAAATATCTTTATTTTTGAAAATAAAGTAAGAAATTTTACTATAAAATAAGAACTTTTTCTACTTTTTCGAATATAAAATAACAATCTTTCTTACTTTAAATGATATAAAGTAAGAAATTTTATTAATTTTTTGAATATAAAGTATGAAATTTCACTATAAAATAATAATATATAATTTGTATTAAATAAGAAAATACATAATAATAATTTGATATTAAGCAATAATTTTTTTTTCTCTATTTTTTTTGTCAAAACAAAAGTGTGTAATAAGTAAAAAAAATAGTAATAAGTAAAAAATACATAACAACATTTGCACATCAAAGCAAGAAACTTTTGCAATCAAATAAAATACTTTTGTCATCAAGTATGAATTTTTGGACATTAAATAAAAAGTCTGTTACATATAGTAAGAAATTCGTACATATAGTAAGAATTATTTCCGTTGACCGGAGTTATTTTTTGGACATTAAGTAAAAATATTTGGACATATAGTAAGAAATGTTTTCACATATAGTAAGAAATGCATACATATAGTAAAAAATCCAGATATATAGTAAGAAAAATATCTGGGTTGAAAAAAAACTGACTCCATAGACATGTAGTAAGAAATTCATACATACAGTAAGAAACTTTGGGCAGAAAAAAAAGAAGAAATAAAACACCGAAAATAAATTCCGGCCACCGGAACTGACTCCATGGACCTGTAGTAAGAAATTTTGGGTAGAAAAAAAAAGTTAAAAATTAATTCCGGCAGCCGGAAAATATTTTCAAATGATCAGGAAAAAAAATGTGACCGAAAAAAATTTTCCGGCGGCCGGAAAATTTTCCGGCCGGTCGGCGGCAGATGGCGGTCGGCGGGTAACTGTGGTGGTGTATTGTTATTATTATTATTAGCTATTTTAATAATAAGGGTATTGTGGTATATTCATATCATATTTTTGGACTATTTGACAAAAAATAGATACTATTTGACTTAAAATTGGATGAAGGACTAATTGACAAATGGACCTACTCCTTGGGCTTGGGGTACTTTTCGACAATTTTCCCATTTATAATGTTGATTTATGCCTTTAAAAAAAATACCATAAATAAGATTATTCAATAAATTAATATGTTCAAAATCTATCCAACAACATTTGATTATATATATAACCCGAATAAAATCATCTTCAATTTACATTTGCATTCATCAAATCGCTAAACCCTAATTAATTCAATGGAGAGCACGAGCAACAGCAGCAGTAATGAGACTCCTCCCTCTGAATCCTTGCAGTCCCTCTCCATTTCTCATCCCCAGTAAGTAATCTCTCTCTTAAATCGTTCTCTCTATATGCACACATCAACAAATTCTTAAATTCACATGAAATCGTTATGAATTGTAGTTGTCTCTTTTTGTCAAAACGTGTATATATATAATTCGTGGATGTTGATTGTCGGATGGATTTATTTTTAGGAAGAGCTTGAAAGAGAGGTTTGACATAGTAAGGAGCGTTGGCGAAGAGTGCATACAAGAGGATGAGTTGGAGAGATTGTTGGCTAACAAGCCTCAGCCTATTTGCTATGATGGGTTTGAACCTTCTGGCAGAATGCATATTGCTCAGGTCAGTTTATCCCGTCTCTGTTATAAATAAAAAAAATTAATATTAAAATTGGCAGAGGCTCATTTTTTTTTTGGAATTAATGAATTTATCTGCATTTTTAATGAAAACTGAACAGCATATCTTTAAGCGCTGCAGTCTTCTGGACTCATTACTTGGGCTGATACTGACCAAAATGCAATTGTTGAAATTAATTTAATCTTCTGCTTATTGACTGGCGCAGGAATTAGAAATATAAATAAAATGTAGCCTTATTTGATATGATCTATCATTTAAACCTTCTTTTTCGTTGTTATGGATTTGGCTTGCCTCTGATTATGTTACTGCAGAGTATGTACGTATTTGCAATTTCGCTCGATTCTTTTGTATTGCCATTTGTATATCTGTCTTGGCGATGTTTTATGAATAAAATGCTTGAGAAATAAGGAAAAACATTGATAGATGTTGAAAGAGAATTGTTAGATCCTTGCTTGTGATAAATCTCTGACAGGCCCTGTTTTATATCTCTGAGTAGGGAGTTATGAAGGCAATTAACGTCAACAAGCTGATATCAGCAGGCTGCAAAGTGAAAATTTGGGTTGCAGATTGGTTTGCTCAGCTAAACAACAAAATGGGCGGTGACTTGAAAAAAATTCAAGTTATTGGACAGTACTTGATTGAGATATGGAAGGCTATTGGGATGGATATTGAAGGAGGTCAGGTTGAGTTTCTATGGTCTTCTGAAGAGATCAACTCCCGTGCTCATGAGTACTGGCCTCTTGTAATGGACATAGCCATGAGGAACAAGCTTCCGAGGATACTGAGGTATATTTTTTTGGTGGCTTATTTAAGTTGAATGTGCTATATTTAGTGTCATCTCTTTCTTTGTTTTGATTTCGGTTTAGGTGTTGTCAAATTATGGGTCGCTCGGAGAAAGATGAATTATCAGCTGCCCAGATTTTCTATCCGTGCATGCAGTGCGCTGATATATTTTTTTTGAAGGTGAATTATAGAAACACTGAACAATGTGTATAAATGCTCGATGTCCCACCTTTTCAATGGTTTGATGTGCAGATTTCCTATTTCATATAGCACAATGCTCATTTCGTGGATTATTTGATTGAGTTATCACTATATTATTGTAACTTTTTCATGTTGTACTGTACAATGTGCTATTTTGTGCCTATTTTTATGTCGCTATGAGTCTTCAATAGAAGAATGCATCCAAGATTTTCTTGAAGTTATTCACCACTTTTCAAATTGAACACTCCAACGAATTATTTCTGTGTTCAACTTAATGGAGTGTTTTGAATAAAATCATTAAATTGCATATTAATATTGAAATGATAGAATATTTTATTTTATTTAAATTGATATGGAAAACTATTTCCATTTATGTATTTCCCCACACCTATATATATAGGCGATATTGTAAGGCAAAGTGCAAACCACATTATTTCTTCGTCTTCTTTCATTCTCTCTTAATTATTCCAATTTTCAATCTTAAAACAATTGTTCATTTCTAAATTATAGTGAAATATATTTTCACATAAATAGTTGATTTCCAGTCATGAAGTTTAAGAATTATTGATCAAGTTTTAATTGCCTTTAATAATAGAGAATTTAATAATCCTAACCAATTCAACAAGTTTTGTCCATGTGTCTTATCTTTATAGACGAGTGAATGCTATTTTGAGTATCACTTCTGTGAAATTATATACCATTGTTAGAATCCACATTTCTATCTACTATAGACGTATTGAAGTTTGAAACGTCAGTTGATGAACACATTTTAATTTATGAACAATGGTTTATTCGTTCTTTACAGCCATGTGGAATATCATAAACAGCGATTTTTTTGTTAACTGCTTTATGTCGATAATTACATTAAATATGCAATGGCTTTATTAGTCGGTTTATTTCAGACATTTTATTTGTGGTTTATCCAAACAGGCTGACATCTGCCAGTTGGGCATGGACCAGCGTAAGGTGAATGTGCTTGCAAGGGAGTACTGTGATGATATCAAGAGGAAAAATAAGCCCATAATATTATCCCACCGTAAGCATATGTCCTGTTGTTTGACTTAGAAGTTGCTGCAATCATAAACATTTGTCAAGTGACATTGTTATATCATATGTTATTTTTCACTTTTGCAGATATGCTTCCTGGTTTGCAAGAAGGGCAAGAGAAGATGTCAAAAAGTGATCCATCGTCATCCATCTTCATGGAGGATGAAGAGGTTTTTTTTTTTCTTTTAAATAGGACTTTTTTTGAGATTTTTTTCATAAATTATACTAGTCATCCACTTTCACTTTTTTCTCCTATCAATCATTTCAACCATTTTTAACAAAAATAGAAATAAAAAAATAAAAATCATTCAATCATCAATTATTATTTTTACTATTTTTATATTTATTAACTTTAATCATTACCTTTCCATCTCATATCCATTAACACTCCCGAAAAATTTCATTCTTTCAATTTTTATTTATTTTTACTATTTTCTCTCATTTCCAAAATTTCCAAAATGAAATGATATCCAATCGCACCCTGTTTGATTTAAATCTAACATCTGATAATAGATCGTTGAAAGTGTTGATTTGCAGTTGATCATTGTCTTCTGCTGTAAAATGGTTCTTCAGTTTCTTAACATTGCTTGCTTCACAGGCTGAAGTGAATTTGAAGATAAAGAAAGCATTCTGCCCTCCGAAGGTTGTGGAAAAAAACCCATGCCTGGAGTACATCAAGTACATCATTTTCCCATGGTTCAATGAGTTCACTATTGAGCGAAAACCCGAGAACGGAGGCAACAAGTAAGTCTTGCTGCCTTTTAATTGCGACAAAAACTTGTGTGCACCCGCCTAATGGAGCACATTCCATTAGGCCAAATTTTTAGTTTTTTAGTTTAGTTTTTCTTAGGGTTTTCCAGTTTTTAGGGTTATTTATTTATTTTTATTTTTCTGGGTTTTATTAGAATATTTATTTATTTTTTATTCATTTTTATAGGGTTCTTTTTTAGTTTTTTAGTTAGTTTATTATTACTATTTTTTTTAATTTAGTTATAGGGGGCCTGCATAATGGTTAGGCTGCGTGACACGAGTGTGCCTCTATAATTGCTTATAGTCCATTTGTTTAATGTGTGTTCCCAAGCCCAGCAGTACCTGCCAAAGTTTCAATTTCGATTCTGTGCTCTGATCTATTTATATGGTTCAATTATGACATTTTTATATCCTTTGCCTTCAGGACGTTTAAGAGTTTCAAAGAGTTAGCAGATGATTATGAAAGTGGGGAACTGCATCCTGGGGATCTGAAACCTGCTCTAGCAAAAGCTATAAATCGGATACTTCAGGTTAAACCTTGCCTGCTGACCTCATTTTTTTGTCATGCTATAGTATTGGGAAAAATATTCTTATTGGGAAAAAGCTGCATTGACTTCATTTTTGGATTGTGATTGTGAACTTACATTACATATACCTGGATGATAAAATTTGGCATGATGATCATTTTTGTCATTTTTCCTTGTGAATATTCCAAAATACATAAACACCCATTATACCGTAATTGTTACCCAACCGAACCACATTTCTTTTATAGATTATATAGTTCTTAATAATATATTCAAGAAAACATTTCGTTCGTGTTTTCCTCCGAACAAAATTGAGTAAAATATTTTGTATTGCATTTTACTCCATAAAGTAAGACCTAAAAAAAGCCTTCCAGTAAATGGGTAATATTTTAAGGGAAAATTCCCATATAGACCAGTAGTGAAATGTTTTTTCCCAAATAGGCCATTGAAATCTCAACTTCCCATTTAATCCAAAAATTGTATAAAAGTACTAAATTACCCTTTATAAATATTTTATTTTATTTTTCGAAAATTTAGAACTACCCGTATACAGAACTACTCGTATACATTAAAAAATACTCGTGTAAATTCAGAACTACTCATGTAAATTCAAAACTACTCGTGTAAATTGACGAACTACTCGTGTAAATTCAAAACTACTCGTGTAAATTGACGAACTACTCATGTAAATTTAGAACTACTTGTGTAAAAATCAGAATTACTCATGTAAATTATGAACTACTCGTGTAAATTTCAGAATTACTCATGTAAATTCAGAACTACTCATGTAAATTTCAAACTATTCTTCAAAAATTCAGAACTATTCGTGCAAATCTCAAACCTACTCGAAAAAATTCAGAACTACTCGATTAAATTTCAAAACTATATCATGTAATTGATCGGTCAAGTTCCAAACTACATAGAGAATAATCATACTACATTGAGAAATTTTATACTACATTAAGGAATTTCATAAGATACACTTTCATCAACTCCAACTTTAACATTAATGGTCTACCTAACTCAAACTACATAGAACCCATCCACAGCCCCGTAAATCCTTTCCCCATCTTAAACCAAATACCACCGAACACGGCAGCCCCACCAAATAAAACGCCACTATATTTATCCTCACCCCCACCTTCGGCCGTGCCGACCCGTCGTACGCACCCGCCGCGCACCACCGCCTCGGGGCGGGATCGGTGGGCCGCTGTCCCACTCACCGGAGATCGGGTCGAAGACTAGGGGCTGGGGCAGGGCCGGGAGGAAATGGTCGGCGGAGGCGGCGAGGAGGACCAGACTGCCGGAGACGGGACGGATTGGACGGGCAGATGAGAAATCGGATGTGGTGTGTGTGCGTGAGATGGCAGGCAGAATTCTAGGTTATATAATTTTATCTAATTCAATGTTTTTGAGTGTTAGGGTATTTTTGACATTTTATATTATAATTTTGATTTAATGGGAAGATTTTGGATTAAATGGGAAGGAATAATGTTAAAGGACTATTTGGGAATTGAGTATGATCTAAGTATATTATATGGGAATTATCCCATATTTTAAACCTGGAATTTAAATGATTATCACAATATTTAAGTTGCTAATTAGTAGCAGTAGTTTAAAATCAACAATTAATATTGTTTAATTAACTGTTGTAATGCTAAAATAATCAACAAGAGTGATTTTATATTGTGCATCTATACCCAGCATTGACTTTGATTCATATCCTTTAAATAAAGTTTTTGCATTCAATCCAGTTTCCAATTAACACCCTTGAAAATTTGTCTAATTACTTTGGCCTTTGCCATTTGTTCTGCAGCCAGTGCGTGATCATTTCAATAATGATCCCAAGGCCAAGGAGCTAGTGAAAAGAGTGAAGGTATGTATTCCTGACTTTGTCTCTACTTAGAATTGGATTTGAACATAACAGACGCTCGCGCACACATACACAGTGGATTGTTATATCCCCTTGCAGTTTTAACAAGCTAAACAATATAAGACATTTTTAAAAATTATTATTATTATTTTATAGTTGATTTTGTGACCCCATTTTTTTATAGTTATTAATTGCACATGGTTTTTTCCAAAGTGTTTTTAAATTGTTAATTTGTTATTGATAATGTCATAATGCTTCAGAACTCCGTAAACAACTTTTTTTTTAGGTCATGCTAATTGAAATTCCCTTTATTCTCACAAATTGTATTTGCCTCAATGCAGAGTTACAAGGTGACAAGATGATGACATTGAGGAGTCCTGAAATGCTCTTTACCAAAGGAGGAAATATTAAGTAGCATATTTTTGTGTTAATGTACAAGGATGATTGGTTGTACTATTCTTGTATATCACATATGCTTTATATTATCACAATTTTGTACTTTGGATTACAATTATGAGTTTTTTATGCATCTAGTGTTGCATGAGCAATAACGTAACTCCTGCTAAAAAAAATTGTTGGTATATTTTCATTATAGCGAGTTGATTTTTTTATTACTTTTTTTTTTTCCAGTTATATTTGCCTTTACAGTGTATTTGGCTCAAAGATTGTATCGGATCTAGGAAATAATGGGAGGAAGGAAAACGAAGAAAGAAATTTAGCAAGCTCCAAGTAGGAACCGAATTCGTTTTGGACAGATTTGAAGAATATCAAGTTTGAACTCCTCAAATTTGAGATCAAAAAGTTAAATCTAAATTGTATTACATTTAGTCAAGTGATTTTCATGGTTTCACAATGGCCGGGGCTATTGCACCCCAAGATGTGCCATGTACATAACAAAAATTTAGATTGCCTAAACTATCATCAACCCTAATCATACGTGGAGGCAGCAAGGAGGATTAGGAAGAAGAGAGGGGTGGCGGTGGCCCACTGCAGGCTACTACCATGGCCGCCAAACCACCGACGTCGGGAAGAAAGTCGTCGCCCCTCTTTCTTCCATATTTGAACGTTGAGGGACGAATGACGACAACTTGTTTGACCATCATGGTGGAGTTAGATTCTTTGGTCGCCGCCCATCAGAAAGTGAGGTTCCGAAGAAGTGGGGGGTAGTGGGCCTGAATCAAAGTTTGTAGGGATTCAAAATTTGTGGTTGGTTGGTAAAGAGGACACACTCCGAAAAATGCGAGAGAAAGGAGAAAGGGGTGTGAATTGTTATTTATAGTGTAGTTGAAGATTAGGGCAGAGGTTTTGGAAGGGCAAATGGTTAATTATAACCATTATTCTAAAAATCGGTCTAGGCGCTCGGCGCTCTCGAATAGCCCACGATTTTCGAAAATCGGGCAAAAAAATCGCCGGAGGAATTTGGCGCCGCCTAGGCACCCTCGGCGCCCAAGTCCATTTTTTTTATCCAAAACGACGTTGTTTTGGTTTCAATTTTTTTTTTTTAAAGCCAATTCAATTGTTACGGGGCAAGAATTAGGACAGAACAGAAACAGACTGAGAACTCTTGCCCTTATTTAGTTATTTTGATTTTGTAATGTGTGCTATGAATTTATGTTGTTTTGAACTTTAAATTGAATAATAATTTTGAACTTGTGATCATTACTTTTACTTTTGGATTGTCATATACTTTATTGTGTAGCAGGTAGTATGTTGAACTATTAAATGTTGGATGTAATGTTGTAAATTGGGGTATTTATTCTCAAATTCTAGGTTCCGCCTAGGCGCCCTTGGCGCTAGGCGCTAGTCTGGCGCCTAGCAGCCGCCTAACGATTTTTAGAACACTGATTATAACAAAACTTGAAGGGTATGTTCGCTCGAAAGAGACGAAATGATTTGTACCAATGATGACTTTAGGGCCTGAATTAGAATTCGTTGGAATTCTGATTCTGTTATTCAGAATCATGAGATATTAAAAATTTTGTGACCAATAAGAATTCTTATTTGTTATAGAATTCAGAATTCTTACTTTTTACTGTTGATGTCAAATCATGTTTGAAAAGTGGAAGATAATATATTATTATATTATCAAATCATATTTAAAGAGTGAATGATAATATATTATTGTATTGTATTTAGTAATATCTAATTATGTAGTTGTAAGATATTTATTGCTTGAGTATTTAATTTTTTTAGTTTAGAACAAACAAGAATTTAGTATTCTGAATACTGAATTCGAGATTTTAAGTTTTAACCCAAATGGCCGTTAAAAACTCGTGGGAGCAACATGGTGGGGTTGGAAGCTGGAGGTAGGTGTTTAAGATTCTAAGGGTAGTTTAGGTATTTTAATGAATTTTCTTTCTATTTATGTGTTTTTAGTATGGCTAAGTATGAGATTTAGAATTGAAACTGAAAAATTATTATTGATCGGTCCAATTCGAACCAATTTTTTTTTTTTTTTTTTTTTCCCTTTTTTTTCTGAATCAAACATGGATATTTCCAAATCCCCAAATATTCTCATACCAAACTAATAATCAAAACTGGAATCAATGTACAATTGCATTATAAATCAATAATTAATAAGTAAAATCTATTATCATTAGTTTTGTATCTTCAGCTTATTATTAGTTAACAAGTCACACTAATTTAGTAACTCTAATTTACTATCAAAATTTAGGCATATATGGGGAGAAGATTTATATGAATCTTGTACTATATGTATTTTTTAGGTTTGTTATTTAATGTAATTTTATAATAAAATGCATCATAACGGATATGTGTCTGGTAAAATACATCACTCGATTAGCCAACTCGTATTGACTCGATGGAATTCAACTTGAAATCGCGAGTTGACTTAGTAAGGTTGCGTTTTACAAAATTCACATACTTCGGGATGCACTAATATTAAACCTTGTGAACTTTTTTATTTTCAAAATCTAATAAACTTTTGGTCTTGGATCAATTTTGACGTATAATATATCAAATTAATAGTCTTTTGACGATGTTTATTTCTACACTCGTATTGCATATAATTATAAATACTAGTATGTTACCTGTGTGTTGCACGACCAACTTTACTTATTTTGTCATCTTCCTATATAGCTCGAATATTACTGATTTTCGATGATTCATTGTAATTAAATAAGTGATTATATGTGTAGCGTTGAGAAATATATATTCAAATGGTCCCATTATTTTTCTCTGAATATAATAACCTCGTCCAAATCAAAATACGTGGTTAAAAAAATTATAATCATAAAGAATATAATTTACAAATTATGAAAAAATAAAATTGATACACAATTATTATTTCTTTGTTACGACTTTGGTTCTCATAATTGCAAATCAAGATTTTAAAATCCTTACGAAAAGATCACTCTCGATATAGCAACGTATAATTGTACATAACGGAAAATTGTCTTCTTCAAGAAAAGACCAACGTGGAGAGAGGTTGTCATTAACTTTTGTTGATCGTTATCGCGTATGAAACGATCACTGAAAATTCTTAATGTTGGAACTTGAAAGTGAACCTTGGATCGGATGGTATGATGGTCATTCGAGGTATTAATACTAATTCACATACATGGATTCCTGCAAAATCTTAACCTTTAAAATATGATCACCCAATTTATAATAATTAACTCGATTCCATTTCACAAACCAAGTGGATGCAATATTTATCAACATCATGGTTGGAGTTCAAACTTTCAATTTTAGCTAATAATTCGGCAATACAAAACACTTATCTGCGTTCAAAAAATTTGGTGATTGGATGCCCTGCAACATTTCAATGTTTGAATCAGATTTTCATGCGATGTCGGAGCTCAAATATACTTTACATTAGCCAAAAATAAAC
Organism: Phtheirospermum japonicum; assembly: GCA_014905375.1. Taxonomy (NCBI): domain Eukaryota; kingdom Viridiplantae; phylum Streptophyta; class Magnoliopsida; order Lamiales; family Orobanchaceae; genus Phtheirospermum; species Phtheirospermum japonicum. The sequence goes on along the minus strand of BMAC01000001.1, from coordinate 4,243,069 downwards.
AAAATATTTCAATAGTTTCAAGTTGCGGATATGTACTCGCCGCAATTGACCCAATGGGTAGTCATCATCTTTCAACAATAGGTTAGTAATCTAGTGTGTTTATAATAAATCTCTCTTATGTGTGGTTGTATTCAAAAATAATTATTAAGCAATATAAGCAGCATAACTACACTAACCGCTAAGAGCATCTCCAGCAATGCTGGGAAATAGCGCTGCACTATTTCTGCGCTATCTATTTTTTTAATTTAATTTAATATTTATATTTATATCTTTTTTTATGTAATATATATTATTTTGAATTTAATGTAATATATATATATATATATATATATATATATATATATATATATATATATATATATCCTTTTTTATGTTATCTTTTTTTAATATATATTGTTTTTAATTTAATGTAATATATATTTAATGTAATATCTTTTTTTATGTTATCTTTTTTATTTAATATATATTATTTTTAATTTAATTTAATATAATATAATATAATATAATAATAATAATAATAATAATAATAATAATAATAATAATAATAATAACAAGTGTAAAAAATTAAAAAAGACAACACATAAAATTACAATCTAAAATGTAGAAACATAAAATTACCAATACATGTTAAAATTATTTATTTAATATTTATCCAAAAATGCAATAACTTTTTAATAAGTATTATTTTGTCAATTTTGAATTAAAAATATAATATTTATTTAATAATACCTTACAAAATAATATAAGATTAAAAAAAATAGAAATAAAGAATATACTGGAATATTCCTTTTTAGTGCAAACTGTTGGAGTTGTTGTGCAAATTTTGCACTATTTTAGTGCAGATTCTGCTGTAAAATAGTGCAAACTGCTGGAGATGGCCTAAACCAAAATCAACGTATTCAATTGACTTCAAGAGGATAAAAGAAAGGAAAACTCAAGTAAATTAAAAAATAGTAACTAAGAAATGACCATAATAACCCAAATTACATCAGTTTAAACAGTTATGAAAAATAACATTTTGAAATTAACTCAACATCGACTCATTAAAATTATAATATTTGGTGAAGTGTTGACGTTTTTAAATATGTTATAAAGACATGACAAAGATAACATAAATTATGAAATGATTTTCAAAGTAATTTTAATGAAATGAGTAGGAAGTAATTTTAATGAAATGTGTAGGTCTCTTTGAGATCGGTTTCATACTATAAAACCACTTATCGAGTCAAATAAGTTTCGCACAATTATTTACGAAGATCGTGTTGGGGCTTCGTAACTTCGCAAGATATAAATCTCAGAGAAAGCCTAATAACTTTTAATTTGGTAATCTAACTGATTCATGATTCTTGGGATGAGACCAAGATATTCATTTATGTGACAAATATATAGTTTATTAGGTTCATTGGGACAATATGCTATTTTGGATTCATCATTTTTTGTTCCCAAAAACAAAATATTAATTGACAATATTTGCAATAAATTTCATAATGTGATCTAAACAACACACTGCCTGAAGCAAAAATATAGAGTAATGCTCATAAACTTCAATTCAAACATTTAAACTTTGTCGTAGCGCCAAAATGCAGAATTGTCCATTAACTTTGTGCAGTTGGGAATTTTAGTTCACCAAATATACGGGTGGCGATTTTAGTCCATTAATTTAAAAAAAATCGCATATTTAGTCCATTTCTGACCTGAAATTTGAATTTTGGCCGAAAATTAGATTTTGACCCAATTTTTGGGGATTTGACCGGCCAATATGCCACATATGTGCTGACTTAATTTTAATTTTAATTATAAAAATTAATAATGCCATGTGGGTATTTACTTAGGAGAGAAATAATTAAAAAAAAAAAACAAAAGAACCAGGCGTCACACCCTTATCCATGGCTGCGCTCTAATGTCCTGCAGCGTCACGCCCTTATCCACGGTTCCAGCACCGCCCTCACCGCCGCCGACACCCCGCCGGCGTCGTGGAACACAAAGTGCGACCTTGGCCCGAAGAACCAGGCATGGTAGGCCATCCACTCCATCATCCGGGATGGGTTTAGGTCCCCATACAGGGACGACTCGCAGTAGAGGTCGGAACCTCGACTCGTCGTAGGATCCCGGTGCCTCCTCGAGGTCGGTGAACGTCTCGAAGCGCCGCGGGGACTCGCTGTAGTAGGCGTTTATCGATAGGCGGCCGCCGGAGTTGTCGGTGTTGAGGTTCTCCGGGAAGGTGCAGTTGACGACGACCACGGTGTTGACTCGGCCGTAGCCCCAGTCGGGGAGGATCTTGTAGGCCTTGGCCCAGGTCGATGGTCTGCCGTTGTTGGGGATCCACTCGCATTTGTACCAGGGCCGCCCGTAGACGTGGATGGGCTTCGAGGCGAGGCCCACCACCGCGAAAGTGCTTGGGGCGCCGCGGTAGGCGCCCATCTGGACGAAGAGCGCGGCGGCACTGCCGTGGGGCTGGAATGTGAGCTTGTTGGGGTCGGCGGCGAGAGGAGCCGGAGTAATGCTGCTGCTGGACCAGCTTCTTCTCGGCGAGAGCAGAGGCGGACCTACATGGGGCCTGGCAGGCCCCCCAAATTTTTTTTTTATTTTTTACTTTTATATATATATATATATATATATATATATATATATATATATAGTTATTATCTATAAAAATAATAATGTTTCTCATAGTTTAAATTTTAAAAAAAAATTGTATTAATTTCTACATTAGTTAATTTTGCTGTTTAAATTCTTAAACCGTAATATTTAATTTTTTAGAATAAGTGATGTATAATGGTTTTTTTTTTTTGCTGATATTTAACGAAAATTTGAGTTTAGATGTTGTTGATTTTGTTTATCATTAAATGTTGTAAATTTTAGATTTCTTATACCACTGGTATAAATTTATATAATAGCATGACAGATCAAATATATTGCCTAATTATTTTAGTTACAAATTTAGAGAAAAAGTTGTTTTTTATTATTAGTATGATACAATTGTAAGTCGATTTCAAAATATGATAACTCGGCGAGAACGATAGTATTATATTTTTCTTAAACCTTTATTAGATTTTATAATTGTTATTTAATATGATAATTTTTTTAGTATAATTTTAATAAATAAAAATATTATTATATCGGTGCCCCACCGAAAAATAATTTTGTATCCGCCTCTGGCCGAGAGGGGTGACGTCAGCATTGGCGTGGAGCAGCGGGAGGTGGTGGGTGGCGGAAAGGATGTTCTCGTAGTAAGGGCTGGAGGTTCCAGACGACGGTGACGAGGGTGAGAGATAGAAGGAGGGGCGAAGAATGATTTGGTTTCAAAGCAAGAGGAAGATCTTGCCGATGGGGTTGAGGGGGCGGCGGTAGATACCCCCTAGTTCTTTTTTTTTTTTTTTTTTTTTTTCCCTCATAAGTAAATACCCACGTGGTATTATTAGTTTTTATAATTAAAATGAAAATTAAGTCAGCACATATGTGACATGTTGGCCGGTCAAAATTTCCCAAAATCGGGTCAAAATCTAATTTCTGACCAAAATTCGAATTTCAGGTCAGGATTGACTAAATGTGCGAATTCTTTTAAATTAGTGGACTAAAATCGCTACCCATATATTTAGTGGACTGAAATTTCCAACTGCACAAAGTTAATAGACTAATTTTGTATTTTGGCTGTAAGATATTTAACAAAAACATGCGAACATAGTATAATAAGTCTCTCACGTGTATGTCTATATTAAAAAACAACATAAGTAGTAAAACTAATTATTACACCACCCGGAAAATAACAATAATTGAGAAATGACCCTAATAACCCATATTATATCAAATTTAAACAATTATGAAAAATAATTTTCAGAAACTGATCCAAACAATAATTGGGAAATGTCCCTAACAATAAATCTAAAATTATGATCTAATAGTAGAGTACAATTTATTAAAAGGAAAAAAAAAGGCTAAAGAAAAAAACAAACAAACAATGTTCATTGATAAACTCCCGTTTATAGATATTAAGAAAAACAATAACATAAATACCAAATACCATATTTTGATGCTGTTAGAGGAAAAAAAGACCTAATTTATTATGCACAACAATTTGATGGGATATATATGTAACCTATATATATATAGTTCGTGCTCCTTCATTCATTTCTTTTATATATATATATATATATATATATATTGTTTCTTCATTATATATTTATTCAGACACATACGTATATATAAAATTACAACAATTGTTAATCCGTACATGTTCTGATAAATTGCAGAAAATTAACAACATCAACATATATATGAGTATAGAAATAGTAGCATTGTGATATATGCTCGCTCTTTGTCGTTTGCTTCCAATAACAGGAGACTCGGGAATTTGTGTATTTAAAAAAAAAAATGACTTATGAATAAAATAATTGTTCCAATGGCATTTTAAAATTGAATAAAAAAATATAGACTATAAATGGAAAAATGCTTCACTTAATATTAATTTATTTTGATTAGTATACTTTTTTTTTTCATCATACGTTATTGTCAGACTTAGTATAAAAGCACTCATCACGTGTGCATTTCTAATCTTCACGTGTAATTTATATATTACTAATACTAATTATATATTAATTTATTTTAAAAAAAAGTCTTCAGATGTGCATACTTATCTAAGACACTTTATTGTATATTTATAATTAGACATTAAAATATTAAGAACAAACAAAATATGGTTTCAGTTTGGTTGTAATGTAAATTATATAATACAAACACTAATACTATTAAAATAATCAATACACTAACACATAATTAAAGTAACAAATAATATGAAGGAAAAAAAAGTGAGTGAAAGATATTAATAAACATGAAAGACTTTATAAAACTGATACAACATCAAAAATCGTTTTTATTATATATGGTAAGAAAGTAACGAAAGTGGTGGAAAATTTTAGGTCGTCAACATGGTAATAAGGTTTTATGATTATTATGTAATTATGTAAACTAAAAATCCTAATATGTGAGTATTTCCTTATTATGAATATTGAGTATAATTAGGAGATTTAATCTCGCCTTATGAAGGAATCTTATTGGTTAGTGGACAAGTTTCAATAATCTTATATAATATTGAGTATAATTAGGAGATTTAATCTCGCCTTATGAAGGAATCTTATTGGTTAGTGGACAAGTTTCAATAATCTTATATATAGAGGGTTCATGCCCTTATACATAGAGGGTTAATACACGAACAATAATCATTGTAGCGCATTTCTGTGTCACGTGGATCTCAAGTTAATTTTATTTTTCATTTGATGCTTTTAATACACTAATAGTAATAGTATTGAAATACAAAATGTTATAGCGACTATATCTGAAAATCTGACAATAAACACGGCTGCTCTGATGCAATTCATAACACGAATCAAAGTTACATGCCCATGAGAAGCATAGACATAAATCCATATAAAATTGAAAACTCTGATATTTTTTAATTATTAAATTTAGTTCGGTCGATTTGTGTAAATTTATCACGATGCCCTCAACGACCCACACTATCTAGTTTTTTACATTTCCTAGTTGCGAACTAGACCTGGAATACCCACATTTTCTGACCTAAGAGTATTGTGTTTCATTGATCTTATTCCCTTACCTTTTCAATTTATAATGTAAAAAACTTAGCTTGTTCTCTTGATCTTTAGATGACTATAATTTGGATTACGAGAAACTAACTCGAGTGGATTAGTTTTCCTCTTTTGGCTTTGAAGATTCTAAAGATTTGTTTGGGTAATTGGAACTCTTGATCTCTTGTGTTTTTTTTCTTGTTATTTTCAATAAATGTTTGGAGCTATCAACTCTCTTGTGTATGGGTTTTAGTTTAATCGTTGAAGTTTGTGTTTGATTTGTTAATGAAGGTTTATTTTACTCCATTGTCATCTTCTTGCTTTAAATTCAAACTTTTTACTCTTTTTGTTATAGTTTAGAACATATGTGGTAAAAGCAAATGAGACTTTTTAAATTAGTCAAATTTTGTTATTTATTTCCAAGCATCCCCTTTGGATTTTGATTTTCATTTTAAATACTTTCTTTTTCCTTCCATGTTTTATTGTATTTCTTTTAGTGTCAAACTTTCAAGTTTTTAACCTTTCATGATTTGCGGTAATGTGTTCTTAATAGATTGTTAAATCTTTATTAAGGTCGCATTTAGTTATGTTTCTCTGATTTTCTAAAATCAAAACCAACTATCATTGATTTCATGTTTAGTTTGATTATGTAAGAATGAACATTTTAGTTCTGATTGTCATTTCTCGAGAGATTTAACTCGACTCAAACTTTCCACTTACAATTGCTCTGTTCTCTTGCGGACGAACTTTTCTAAAAAAAAGTAAGTGATCCAAATATCCTCTTTAGAAAGAAGAATCAGTTGATAAGATGAGGGAAGAGCAGTACATACCCGAGATTTTTGTTAGAAGTGGTGCGGGATATGTATCATGGTCCAAGATTAATGGAACCAAAGATATTGGTTCACTGGAATAAATCGAAGATGAGAGAGACTCACCTCGAGGAGAGGCTGAGAGACCTACAGACCCTGACCCGTCGCTATGGTCATAAGATGACGGCTGGGATGCATGGGGAATTTCAACATCATCGGGAGATGTGCGAGATAGTGAAGGGGTAGTCATAATGAATATATATAATAAGAAAGAAGAAAGATAATAAAAATAAATTTTGAGGTAAAAAAGAAGGATCGAGCGATACCTATTCAAGCAATTTGGTTTTCAGAAACTCAACAACTAAGCAGGATTATTTTGTCAGGGTTTGGGTCTTTTTTGACAGGAGATGAAAGTAAGAAATAAGAAATGAAGAGAAAATGAGAATGAAGTCTTATGACTTAGAATATATGAAGGAAAATCTCTAAGAGACACTCTCATGACCATTGATCTATGGTGGATAAGAGGTTTAGATCTTCTCGAGGAAAGCAATGAGTTTAAGTGGGAAACGGCGCAAAGCCGTGGACAAAAAGCCCTAATAGGCCTGGGAATTTTCGAGAAGAGGGCTTACTCGGTTGCAAGAGCTTGAATAGGGATAAGATTGGGCCTAGAAAATGTCAAGAAGAAGTCTTATTGTGCCATAAAAGCTCGGGTAAGGCTTAAATTAGGCCTGTAGATTATCAAGAAAAGGGCTTATTGGGCCATAAGAGCTCGGGTAGAGCTTAAATTGGGCCTAAAAATTTTTGAGAAGAGGACTTATTGGGCAGCAAGACTTCAGGTAGGGCTTAAATTGGGCCTGGAGATCTTCGAGAAGAAGAATTATTGGGCCACAAGAGCTTGAGTATGGCTTAAATTGGGCCTGGAGATTTTCGGGAAGAATGCTTAATGGGCCGCAAGATCTCGACTAGGGATTAAATTGGGCCTGAGAGGGCCAGGCAGTAACCTTAATCTAGGCGCGGAGAGAGCTCGGGTGTAAGCTTCAGTGCTGAGTGCAGAGGTCTTGGTTTGGGCAGATAAGGGAAAGAAGCTACGATCTGGGATAAAGGTGTGGTTATAATAGGAAAGCCTCAGACTCAAGGTAAGGGCTCGGGTCGTTGATATTTTACCCGAAAATATGTTGTAGATTGGAATAATGGCTCGTGTTAAGGGCTCAGGTCCCCGGTGTATTGTTGGAAAAATCATGCAATGACACAAAGTTGTGGCTCGGGGCCTAGAGCACAAACATAGACCAATCATGATAAAGTAAAACGGGTCAAAGATATAGACAGGGGAGTAAGCTCAAGTTTTCGGCATGCGAATTTGGGAAACTAAAATAAAGAAAGAAAATCATAATGATAACTCAAGGAATTGAGTTTGAGAAAGGAGCTTGTGGTCGAGGATGCGGGGCCAAAAAATTCAGGGTTCAGTGAAAGGCGTAAGGTAATTCCATTAATTGTTTCGGGGTAAAATGGACCTAGATAAGAAATCCGGAGCAAAAGCTTGGGGTAAATCCATGAGCTCAGTGAAAGGCGTAAGGTTCAGGATTGAGCATTGACCTCGGTGTAAATCATAAAGCTCGGGATATTGAAAAGGCTCTAAATAAATGCCTAAATAAAGAAGGAGAAGCCCCCATGCCTATGCACGAAGTCTCGGTTCGGTTTCAAGACTCAGGTCGAGATATGTGCTCATGGCCAGGCAGTAGGAAAGGATCGAGAAGGATGATGTGGCGTAACGGTCTTGGATCCGGAGGAGATCGCTTAATTTCATGAAAAACCCCTAAAAAATGACACCTATAAGTACATGTTTAGTTTCAAGATACTTCTATCATCTCAAAAATTAGTCCTTACTCTACCAGATTTTATCCAGACACTGACTTAAGTATCGAAGGTGGTTCATCGAAAAACCTTTCCGATCCCCTATCTGACCATTGTTTATTAGTGTAGGTGTTACGATTTAGGTGGTATAAGGGAATTGGTTATAGTTGAGCTATTCAGGTGAAACAAATCAAAACCAAATAGGGTAAATAAGATTTATGTGGATCTACCGAAAGTACAAAAAATAATGTCAATGATTATCATTAGATACAAAATATTATTCACAAATCACGTACCAATAAAATTAATTTCGGATTGAGTACTAATTTTCATGAAAACCTATTATAAATTGCATTTACACGCACAACAAAATGTAATCACATTAAATGATAAAATTGACTTACTCTCTCCGTCCCAAAATGATAGTCCTGCGGTTGATTTCACACAAATTAAGAAATGAGTAGTTTATATAGTTAAGTCATTAGTTTAGTTAATGCTTTCCAGTTATACCCTTCTTGAATTTATTAATGTCAATTAATACTTTTGAAAATCAGTGTTGGAATTAGTATATATTTGTTATTGGAATAGTAAGATTTTGCATTGTAATCATCAATTTTCAATTTACCATGTAGAAAATTAGTATTTTAAGAATATTAATTGAGGATGTGTGAAAATGAAAAATTAATGATATGTTAAATATGGTAACTGGACTATCTTTCTTTATATGACGGATGAAAATAGAATACTGAAGTATCTTTATAGGAAGGAGGGAGTATAAAATAGAACAAACACATGTGGAAATACCGGTTCTTCTATAGAACCAGATAGGGCTACATTATGGAGCCCTATAAATGACATGGCATTCATCTGAGCCCTTAATCATTTTTTTTCTTTTTATTTTTCCTTCCTTTTTTTATAAATGCACGGTGGAATGAATGTCATGTGTTATATAGGGCTCCGTAATGGAGCCCTACCTGGTTCTATAGAAAAATTCATAAAAATACACATAAAATTAAAATTTCACTTATAAAAAAGAACAGCGCGTGGAGGAGATGAGAGAACTTGAGTAATGAAAATGAGGATAAGTGCCAAGTTAAGCAAGTGAATATTTTAGAGGAGATAACGTCTTTGAACTTATTAAATCAATTGGAAAAACCTTTATTCAGGGCGTATAGCTTTGGGTGCTCCTAACCCGCGGCACACCTCAGATTTTTTGATAGTAATAATATTTAAAGAAAAAATAAATTAAAAAATAAAAATTATATGTGTTTTACTGGAAAAAATTAAATTGAATTAGGAACAAGAAATATTTTTCAATCCACTAGAATAATCCGAGATGGCTACATCAGGCCTTAATTGGTTGCAACTTCTTATGCTCCGTTGGGTGTAAATGATTTCAAATGCACAACAACAAATCCATCAAATTTATAATTATACAGTGGATTCTAAATCCTTACATTTCTATTTCGAATTTATTTGAGTCATTTTGGTGAATTTGAAATTCTTCTTATATGGACTCATTTGAAATCCTTCCTCAAACTTGGGTATTAATTTCTAACTCTAAAGTTATTGAGAAAACATGAGCTCGATCAACTTGAATCTGTCAAGACCCGAATTAACACCCTAAAGTCAATTCCTCTCTTCAAATCCATATTTTCCCATCAAAATGGAACCGTGGAGATTAATGTATCATGTATTCATTACATATTCAATCACCCTTTAAATAAAACAAATTAAAATCACACAATCATCTTCATTCCATTTTTATGTCATAATTTGTGGTTTTCAAGTTAGGGGCCTTAGGGCTGTAATTTATAAATTGATACAATAACGGCCACCAGTCTAATTGATTGACTTGAAGAAAAAAAGAAAAATATACCTGAACATAAGAGAAAAAGCTCAATCCGATTTCAAAAATGTTTTAACAAAATCCCACTTTTAGCTAGTTGTTCGATCTGCTGTCAACATTTTCTTTTCTTTTTTCATAATATCCACGTGCAAATTATCTTAAATTCTTTAACTATAGATCTTCTTGCCGCTTGTGTGATATTGAAGAGCAAATATCAGTCTACCCCACGGTGCACTGCTCCTAAAGCTCATGTTGCAGCAGGTCGTCGATCAAATGCCCGGAAACTCCCTGATACCACGTAAACTCTGCACAGGCTCATTTCACGCTGCAGCTGCAAATTTCATTAATCAAACCATCATATCACAACAACAAAAATAGAGATGGCCACAAAGACGAAATTTCATACATAATTTGACATCTAAATATAGCTTGTGTCTAGCCTCGTGGTATGAAATTTCATAATCATATTCTTTGTTCACACTTTATTGAACAAGCATGTTGAGCTATTGGCAATCATGTTTTTGTTTTGTTTTTTAATTACGAAAATCAATTTTAAAAAAAAAATCAAACCAACTCTACCATTTGGGCAAGTTGTTTGGATAAAAAAATGATGCTCGCTTTTAAGATATCATTACTGCAAAATGGTCAATTATGATAGTCAACTTATGTACCAATGAGACGACCAGTATAAAAGCACATCAAATAGCTTTTGCCCTTTCAATCTTTCTTATTAATGCAAACTCTAATCAATGAACTATAATAGTAACCCGATTATATCTCAAAATTATTAGTTTTATGAATGACTAAACTCTTAAATTATGACCAAAGAGAAATTGCAAATCAACCCATGTAAATCGGAAGAACTTAAAACCAAACAGAACAACGAAGGATAGTCTGTCCTCGAAGATAGGGATAATTACAAAAACTACCCCTAAGGTTCACAACTTGCAACCATAGATTCCCAAAGGCAGCTCTTTCCAGCATCGTTGAGCAATAGTTTGAGACGGTCCTCATATTGTGAACTTTTTCGAAGCTCGACACCAAAAGACATTGGCATTTGCTAAACAAACAATAGCAGAAACCAAAAAAAAAAAGTTGTGAATATACAAACTGCAATGATGAGTGGAGAAAAAAGAGTTTTTAAATAACAGGAACACCTAGGAGGAGCTTATCTTACCTTTGCAAGCCACATTATATACGTAGCAGCATGAGTTGCCTGTGCTCGATAATCACCAAAACCATCATCGTCATCAGGAAAATTTATGCAGGAATAGAGTAGCATAAATTCATCTTTAATAAACACACTAATGTCACAACTTGTGCAACATGAATGGCCGGATATGCTGCTACTTTGATTATCATCAACTGCTAAATGTTGTTTCACCCATGCTAGTGATAGAAAGCGACGATGAAGCCATAAAGCCTTGAAACAAGTACCTAAAAAAATTAGCTTCTTCTATAGACCATAGGATAATTACAAAACCTACCCCCGAGGTTTAGTCTATCGATTAAAACAACTATTTTTAATATCACAAATACGCCCTTGAGTTTTTTTTGTTTGTTTTTGTGTGTAATTAGACTAAACCTCAAGGGTAGCATTTGTAATTATACATAAAACATATTCACGCAAGGTTTTTGAATCATATTACCTCTCTACCCACATAACGCCTGATCAACGTCCCAACCCAGTCTAGCTCGTCCTGTCAATCATTCATTGCCCAATATTAGAGATTACATAAAAGAAATGAACTCCTTTTTGTAACATTTATGACCAAAATAAATTTTGTCTTATTTCTTGATTCTAAATAATATCATATAGCAAAGAACTTCCATATTTGTCAGTTAACAGAATTAAACAAATAAATTGCTTTCCAAATTTTTCTAAGAATTGTCAGTTAAAAATAAAAATTTTAATTTTGGGTGGCAATGGTTTTACTTTCCAAATATATTAAACAAACGTAAGACCAAACCTTCCACGTTCGATGAAATTCTTCACCTGAAAAGCCATCTGGATCCTTGTTTTGCCGTAAACTCTCTATCATCTGGAGTAGTAAGCGCTGACATTACACAAAATGCTATTAATATTGTTTGTACAGAATATCTGAATATGTTTCACTGAGAATATTAAAAATATTAGCATGAAAATATAAACATTTTTCAAATATCTCTTCTATAGCAGGCAAACTCTTAACCACAAAGTGTTTACCTGTCTTATACATAAAGAGTTTGAAACTTACAACTCGGTAATGAAAGCAAGAGTTATCAGCAACGTGAAGCCCAGCCCAATCTCTAGAACTCTGCAATTCAAGTAGCACCTGAATTGAAGCATAAAATATCGTTCAGCAGAACCCAAAAAATGGAAATATGAAAGCAACTTTCAGGAAATAAATATATATATGTATGTATATATATAGTGGGCATGAAGAAATGGGAAAGAAATAGAATAACAAGAATTACAGAAGAGAAAACAAAGATACAAAACCAGTAATAATACAGGCTCCTAACTATAATCTGACCTGCGAATTTGACATGTAGGAAACTAACCAGCAACGGTAATTCCAAGCACGGTAATTCATTTTAGAGTCCTGAGAAAATGAAAACAAGATTTACTCAACCAGAATACTTGGGAAAAAAGGAAAAGAAAAGTGCAACTCCAATAAAGGAAAGGGGATAGTTATATGAGTTCAATATAAATTTCAATAAGGGATAATTACAAACAATACCCTTGAAATTTAGTCTATCAACAAGAAGAAAAAAAACTCAGGTATCTTTCAAAATCACAAATACCTCCTTAACATATGTTTCAATTTTACAAATTGCAGCTATTGGTGGAGGTAATTTATAAAATAAACACAAAACTCAAGGGGGTATCTGCAATTTTTAAAGATAACTGGACTATTTAGTTATTAGGCTAAACCTTAGGGGTAGTTTTTTTAGTTATCCCACCACAATCCAGGACCAGAGTTACACCTCTGCAAGTCTTTTCACTAACTCTGATTCTCTTCCCACAATCTCTTGTAGATTCGCACATTTTCCAGCTAGCATCTTGATCACCCACCTTCTATCAGCAAATTAAGTAAATATAAAATGAACATAAGTACACTTATCATGACAGTGTAAACGAACGGCAAAGAACCGAACGATAGAAACACAGATAAATGAGCAAGGTATAGTACCTGTGACTCCAAGCACGTTCACTTTTTGGTGAATAGGATAGAACTAAAGCTGATAATATCAGTTCGTCCATAAACATTGGGAAGAGCTTCTTCTTTGACACGATTAATTTCCTACAAAAGGAAAATCATACAAGGTTTGTCTACAGCATTATCAAACTGACCAAACGAACACAGGTAAGACGTATGTCAAAATTATTTTAAAAAAAAAAAAGAAGGGGGACCTGGAATTCCAAGCAGTGCCAAAATCACAGCTAAGTAGAACAAGTGCCCTGCTGTGTCTCATTACTTCACTTTCCACAATGCCTAAATCTAATAATCCATCCTTCTTTAGTTGAGACTCACTCAACAAGACATATCGTTTATGTGCATCCATAAACGCATCTCTAGCCGCACGATACAAAGGAACTAGAACAAGAGTAGAAATGCCAAGCTTATGTTCATGATGCCAAAACGAAGAATCGTAACTACCATCGTGAGTCCCGGATCCAGAAAACGATGACTCAGCAAATGCAGTAAACTGCATTGGATGAATAAACCCTACTTCATCACTGGGTGCAGCAAAAAAAAAAAATTTTACCAGCATTATATATTCTGCAGAATTACTAGTTTAATCAATTCTAAATTACTGATCATGGATATTATATTATACTACATCAATCAGGGGGAAAACAATGACAGTTCATCTGCAAAGAAGGGCGCAATTTTCAACAACCCAGCCAAATTAAATGATTTGTAGATCAAAATATCGTCATTTAAACTTGTATAAACGTTAATTAAGAACAGGAAAAATATTTTGATCAGTGAATCAATTGAATTACTTACATTTGAGGGTCGGAGTTCAAAATATCTTCCAAATGACTTAAAAGATGCGACGAATCAGTAGTGGCTTCAGACATTGCAGAGGAGTGATGCTACGCACAAAATAAACCCTAATTGTCGATCGGCATGTAGCAGAAGAAATGTGATGGAATGTGGAATTTTCCCGAAAATCTATAGATGATGAAGAAGAAATCAATTTTATAACTTGATTTTTTTAATTTAAATTTCACGGCACACACAATTGTTTACTTTTTAACATAGGTTTCAAAAATGCACTCGTATGTTTTTTAAAAAATTTTGAATTTTCAAATAGCTGAATTTTAGATATTATGACTAGAATATGATTGCTTAAATTTTCGAATTTGTGAACCAAGATTTTTTGAGTTTTTGAAGCTATGAATTCAAGTTTTTGAAAAATCAATTTCAGTTTTTTTGAAATCTCAGAAATTTCAAATTTGTGAGCCATATAAATTGAATTTTTAACTGCCCAAAACTCACAATTTTATACATAAATTTAAAATATACAAAGGTATAAATTGTCAATAGACATATAAATATACAAGTCAATATGACTAATGATATGTGATTAACATGCAAAATCGAAAGAAACCAAACTAGTCAACCCATAAAATCACATTTAAAAGAGATGTCTCATTTTTTTTTTACCATTAACGAACTAACGTATAAGGTTATTTTGTCGTACAATAATAAGTACTGTATGTCTAACATGAGATTGACCAATTTAGTACAATAGTCACTGAATTGGTAGTGTTTTTTTAACTATCTTAAAATATTTTTTAAGTATCAACGTCTAACATAACTTCAAACATTAAACTTATTTGAATTTTTTTTTATGTTTTGGGTTGAAAAGTTTAAGTCCAACTTCATAGTAGGTACTGAATGACACCCGAGTGATTGGAAAGAACTTCACAATATAAAGTTTTGTAATCTATAAACTTTGGCATGAAAATGAAAATCCAAATACATGGTACAAATCATTACATGGTCTACCTAAAAGTCATTTATATCTAAATCTCCCCAAAACTTTCACACACATGTTCAATGTTACTACCCTTAGCTCATCATCATCTTTCTTTTTTTTTTTTTTTTTGGCGAACTACAAATCATGAAGAGCTTCTTAAGAGTTGATCGCCTACGTTAAAAAAGAGTTTTTGTAAAACTCAAACCTGTCAAATGAAGTTGTTTTCTCCTCCTCCAAAAGATATAGCGGCCTGCCTATGAAAATTTACCTCACAATTCGGCTGCACACTATAATATACTTCATAAGAAAAATTTTAAAAAAAAAAAGAAGATAATTATAAAAGGATAACAAAAAGTAAAAAATAATCAACATGGAAAAGGGTTGATATTAGAATTGAGACTCGAAACAAAATCAAAACCAAAACAGATCTATATTAATCAAATAGGTTATTTATGATACATCTAATCACATCAATGAAAAAAATCACATTGAATAAAAAATATTGAAACGGATGCAAATGCAAAACAGATGAAATATACATTAACATAACTGAAAAGGCAAATCAAATATTTGTAGAAGATAAAAGAACTTACCAGATCATTGTACGAAGAACCCAATCAACTTGAAGAACCTAAGAACAGTATATGAAGGGGGGAAACATTATTGTAAGGAAATCAAACTATAATCTAATTGATGTCGATTTAAAATAATAATACATATGAAATAAGAAATCAAAACAACCAAAAGGTGTATGGTGATAGAAAAAAATGGAGAGTGGGAGGAGAGAAGAGGAGGGTGGTAATTTTTTAGCGAAGGATTTAGAATAATATGCAAAAATGTCTCATTTGTTTACAACCTAATTTGTTTCCCATCTACTTGAAAAGGAAACAAATAATAATTAAATCCTGAGAAAAAAATTGTACTCTATCTATCTGTTTTTTTTTAATAAGTGTTTGAGAGTTTTTGTTTAAAATTAACATTTTTAATTAATTAATAATATTCTTATTTAATTACTTCAATTCTTTTTATTTAGTTATTCTATTATCATAAACTTGTTTATATTTCTTAAAATAAGTGGGGGATAAAACTAGAATAAAGTGCTAAAAAATTCTAAAACGACACTTAATTTGTAATAAAATTGAGTGTCTAAAACGACACTTATTTTAAAACGGAGGGAGTATTAAATTGACAGTATAAACATTGAAAAAAAGTCAACAAAATCATTTAGGCAAGACTCTATGGACGGGAAAAAAATCATCTAGTCTAAACATTATCCAAAATATTAACCAATCATTATCGAACCTTTCATTATAGATAGATAGATTGATTGATAGAGAGATTGATTGATTAATAGATAAAGATTATAGTTATATATTTAGATTTTTCATTCTCGTGTTTGCTATATGATTATGAGAAATAAAGGCTTTGTTTCGCAATTAGCGAATAACTGATAGTGAAGAATTGTATTAATTCATATCTTATTGTGTTAGTTGATTTGATTAGCTGATTGTATTAATGATTTGTATATAAGTGTTTTACTAAATAGGTGGAGCCTACTTGGTTATGTAAAACGATCAATAAGGGCACTAATACAATTTAGTTTTTGAGTAATTTTTGTATCAAACAATATATATTTGCATGGTGAGTATATTGAATAATTAAAAAAAAAACATCCTTTAAAAAAAAGTTAGTCATTATGAAATTATTAAATATAAGAGTTTATCGAGTTTCTTATTTGAAAATACCATTAAATCTAATTTTGTACATATAAATATCACTAATTAATATCAAGAAAATTATTGTAAATTATATTAA
>BMAC01000001.1:4206151-4226161 GCA_014905375.1 Phtheirospermum japonicum | reverse complement strand
CGTCAGTAAATCATTTACTGACGCCAAAAATGCTGACGGTCCGTCAGCAAACGAATGCTGACGGGTTCTGCCAACATTTCACTATTTTTTTTTGTTGTGTATAGTGGAGGAAGGGACGGAAGATGAAATTTCAAGAAAACAATAAAAAAAGAAGATAATTATAAAAGGATAACAAAAAGTAAAAAATAATCAACATGGAAAAGGGTTGATATTAGAATTGAGACTCGAAACAAAATCAAAACCAAAACAGATCTATATTAATCAAATAGGTTATTTATGATACATCTAATCACATCAATGAAAAAAATCACATTGAATAAAAAATATTGAAACGGATGCAAATGCAAAACAGATGAAATATACATTAACATAACTGAAAAGGCAAATCAAATATTTGTAGAAGATAAAAGAACTTACCAGATCATTGTACGAAGAACCCAATCAACTTGAAGAACCTAAGAACAGTATATGAAGGGGGGAAACATTATTGTAAGGAAATCAAACTATAATCTAATTGATGTCGATTTAAAATAATAATACATATGAAATAAGAAATCAAAACAACAAAAGGTGTATGGTGATAGAAAAAAATGGAGAGTGGGAGGAGAGAAGAGGAGGGTGGTAATTTTTTAGCGAAGGATTTAGAATAATATGCAAAAATGTCTCATTTGTTTACAACCTAATTTGTTTCCCATCTACTTGAAAAGGAAACAAATAATAATTAAATCCTGAGAAAAAAATTGTACTCTATCTATCTGTTTTTTTTTAATAAGTGTTTGAGAGTTTTTGTTTAAAATTAACATTTTTAATTAATTAATAATATTCTTATTTAATTACTTCAATTCTTTTTATTTAGTTATTCTATTATTATAAACTTGTTTATATTTCTTAAAATAAGTGGGGATAAAACTAAAATAAAGTGCTAAAAGATTCTAAAACGACACTTAATTTGTAATAAAATTGAGTGTCTAAAACGACACTTATTTTAAAACGGAGGGAGTATTAATTGACAGTATAAACATTGAAAAAAAGTCAACAAAATCATTTAGGCAAGACTCTATGGACGGGAAAAAAATCATCTAGTCTAAACATTATCCAAAATATTAACCAATCATTATCGAACCTTTCATTATAGATAGATAGATTGATTGATAGAGAGATTGATTGATTAATAGATAAAGATTATAGTTATATATTTAGATTTTCATTCTCGTGTTTGCTATATGATTATGAGAAATAAAGGCTTTGTTTCGCAATTAGCGAATAACTGATAGTGAAGAATTGTATTAATTCATATCTTATTGTGTTAGTTGATTTGATTAGCTGATTGTATTAATGATTTGTATATAAGTGTTTACTAAATAGGTGGAGCTACTTGGTTATGTAAAACGATCAATAAGGGCACTAATACAATTTAGTTTTGAGTAATTTTTGTATCAACAATATATATTTGCATGGTGAGTATATTGAATAATTAAAAAAAAAACATCCTTTAAAAAAAGTTAGTCATTATGAAATTATTAAATATAAGAGTTTATCGAGTTTCTTATTTGAAAATACATTAAATCTAATTTGTACATATAAATATCACTAATAATATCAAGAAAATTATTGTAAATTATATTAATATTTATAGTAATGATAAATATATATTTTTTATACCTTAAGAACAAAATTTTATTTTGACTGACCTTTCGATCCTCTTTTCTAAAAAATCCCTCATATTGAACCTTTTCAAAACTAGTTGGATCTAAAAACTTCATTCAATCACTTATTTATCAAACAACTTAGTTAGAAGATTTCCTATTAAATTTAGTCAAAACCTCTAACTTTCAAACACCACCATATATCACATTAATTAGTATAATGGAGCATTTATAGAGTTGTTGTGTTTCTTTACATGTATGAATGTTTGTATTTTTCTTAGTGGAATAAAATTAATATATATCATTTAAATTTTAATAAGTGCTCAATATTTAGCCTTTATAAAAATCAATCGAGGTTTTTACTTATGAGGCCGGATATAAGCACCCCAAAATCTTATTAGTTAACCCCAAAATATTTTGGACAAAAATAGTCATGATTCAAACGACTAAAATAACCTTACCACAATATATAATTAAAATTGACAAATAATATTTATGCAATTCCTCTTTCTATGGTGCAAGAAGGTCAACAAAAAGCTGGAGCTTCAATGGTGAATGGGTAAGTAGTGTTCTGGCCCCGAACTAGCCCTATAGTCCCATCCATAGCAATACAACTCACCACATTCTCACCCAAGTGCTGAGCGACCTCCAGAGCTGTGAAGATTGGGGGCAAACCGTCATCAAATCTCACATCGACGACGGCGCCGATGACCTGACACACCTTCCCGATCGCGCCTTGACCAGTGAACTCATCAGTGATCTCTCCGCTGATTACACTGCTGGGGGATTTAGATGGAGTGGTAGCCGCAGCTTCTGCGGAGGTCGCCGTTCGAAGCTCACAGCGTGGACCAT
This sequence comes from Phtheirospermum japonicum, assembly GCA_014905375.1. Taxonomy (NCBI): domain Eukaryota; kingdom Viridiplantae; phylum Streptophyta; class Magnoliopsida; order Lamiales; family Orobanchaceae; genus Phtheirospermum; species Phtheirospermum japonicum. Next base: position 4,223,663 of record BMAC01000001.1, on the reverse strand, counting down.
GCTATCGCCGTCGAAGAAGTGGTGGCCGGCCTGCGGCTCGAAGAGCGGGCTGGCGGCGTTCTGGACGTACACGCCCTGGATGGACCCGAGTATCTTTCCGGCAACCGGGAGGTTGTTCCTGTCGGGCTGCTCCGGCACCAGAGAAAAGTTCCCGGCGATCTGGACGGCGGGGTCCGCCGTCTTTGGCAGGGGGTGCTGGAGCTCGTGGGTCATCAATGCGGTCTTGAGAGCGTCCAACGCCATTGAGGCGGCTCTCTGAAGTATATTTTACTGTGGGTTTTCTGAAGAAGAAGGTGTTTGATGGGTTTTGTGTTTGGGGGAATGGATAGTGGGTGCTTTGCCGGAGACGAAGGTGTTTGATGGGTTTGTGTTTGGGGAAATAGATAGTGGGTGCTTGGAGAGAGCATTTGACGATGTTTGGTTTGATTGAAAAGGGTGGGTTTTTATCGGGTATGGAGGGATCCGAGAATTTCAGGTTCTTTACCCAAGAACTTGAATAAGCAGTTGAAGGGTTTGATTGTTTTTCAGATAGAGAGAGAGGATTTTATTTTTATTATTATATTATATTATTTATTATATTATATGGGGTTAAAGTGGGGTGTTTGTGGGGTTGATTTAGTAAAAATAAAAGTATTTTAAAATTTATTTGGGTGTTTTTATCAATTGGGGTTAACTAATAAGATCTTGGGGTGCGTATATCCGCGCCCTTTTACCTATACCCTGTTATAATATTACATGAAATAATATTGCCACCTACAATTGTGCAAGGTTTAATTGAATTCATTTTTCAATCATACCATTTGAAGATGAAAATGAACATATATGCCATAGTGTGTGTATATACAAACACACACATACACACTAAACAAAAAAAATTCTATCATACGTATCTGCTTAGTAAGTTTCGGGTTGACGTCTTATTTTCTAGTGGTTCGAATGCTTACTTGGTGAATTTTGGAAGTTTAGAGACTCACTAAATATATAATTATAATATCTAGCTAAATTATTATATTTTGCCTAACTTAATCTCTCTCTCTCTCTCTCTCTCTATATATATATATATATATATATATATATATATAGAGAGAGAGAGAGAGAGAGAGAGAGAGAGAGAGAGTTGGATTCCGGTGAGAATGGGTCCGTGGGTGAGAAATGAGAATAAATCCTAGCCATTATATCTAATCTAATCTAATGGATCTAATTTAAAAAAGGAAAAGAAAAAAAGAACTCAAAGAGCAAGAAATGCACGGGAGCTTTTATCCCAAAAATTTCTCGATCTCCTGCAACTCAATTCATCTCCTGCTCAATTCATCAAAACTATGTGCATCTCCTGATTGATTCATCAAAAACCATGTCCATCTCCTTCTCAATTCATCATCTAATTTATCCATATAATTTTTCCAAAAACCAGTTCATCGAAAAATCAATCATGTTCCTTCAATCCTGTTTGAATTTAGGTTTGGGCCGGAGTAGTAGAGATCTTCGTGACAATCGTGTTCGGATATAGGGTTGGCCGGAGTAGACTGTAGAATCCTATTCGAATTTAAGGAGAATCATGTTCGATTTTGGTCCCTTACTCGTTCGACTTTTTACTTGGTTCTACGAATTTTAATTTTGATTGTGCCCCGATGGCTTCAACTTTGAACGAATTAGGTAATATTCTATTTTAATTAGGGGAGTTCATCTAATTTAAAGATTTCATCTATTTTTTTGGATTTTTGTGTTTGGAGCTTTTTGAGTTAATCAGGTAAAGTTTTGTACGTGTTATGATTTAAAAATTCTGCGTGTGTTGTCGTCTGATGCAAGTGTGATGTGGTTTGTGCACGAGTAAGTGTCAGTTTGTGCACAAGTAAGTATCAGTACGTGCACAATAATGTGTTCACTTGTGCACTGGTTGCACATGTTATGATTAAAAAGTCTTGTGTGTGTTGTCTTATCATGCAAGTGTGATGTGATTTGTGCACATGTATCAGTATGTGAACAGTAATGTGTTTACTTGTGCACGATCGTGCAGTAGTTATGGTGTTTGCACATGTTATGATTAGAAATTTATGCGCGTGTTGTCGTCTGATGCAAGTATGATGTGGTTTATGCACAAGTAAGTATCAGTTTGTGCACAAGTAAGTGTCAGTATGTGCACAGTAATGTGTTCACTTGTGCTCGATCGTGTAGTAGCTATGGTGTTTTCACATGTTATAATTAAGAAGTCTTGTGCGTGTAGTCGTCTAATGTCGTTGTAGTTGACGCAAGTGTGATGCGATTTGTGCACAAGTAAGTGTCAGCATGTGCATATCAATGTGTTCACTTATGCACGATCGTGCAGTAGCAATGGTGTCATGTTATGATTAAAAAGTCTTGTGCGTGTTGTCGTCTGATGTCGTCTGATGCAAGTGTGATGTAATCTGTGCACAAGTAAGTGTTAGTACGTGCACAATAATGTGTTCACTTGAGCACGATCGTGCAGTAGCTATGGTGTTTTACACTTGTTATGAAGTTTTAAATAATTCTTCTGTCGCGTTATCTGTAGCGTGTACTGTTTTGTACATTGATTCAATGGGAGATTTCGCAGGTGATGTTAAATGTTCTTCCCAGAATTGTGAGCCTATTCAACAAACTATGATGATGGCACCTAGCTCTACAAAAAATATTGGGGTTTCGATATGTGAAGATGCAATTAAACCTTATATTAGTCAGGAATTCAAAAGTTTGGATGACGCTATACAGTTTTACATCGGTGATTGGTTTTGATGTCCGCCGTAGCAAAAAATAACATCAGGTGATGGTGTAATTGTTTGGAAGTATCTACTATGATTCTTGCACATTTATGTTTCAATATGTGAACAATAATGCATTAAATTGTGCACAATATGTGCAATGTAGTTTAACAGTCTTATGTGAGTTGTCGTTTGATGTCATCAGTTAATGTAGGTGTAATGTGGTTGTGCACAATTATGCATTGAGATATACACAATTGTGATACTGATAATGCACAATGGTGAATGACAAAATGCGCAATTGTCACTACTGGATTTTATTTTTTTTGTTATAATATTATTTATGATTTATTTGGTATCAATTATGATTTTAATAATCACTTATTTGCACATTATAATTTGCAGGTGGACAAAAAAAGGACCAATTCATCAAAACCCACCCCTTAATTTTATTTTTCTTAAATTATCGAACAGTTTCATAATTTGAGGGAGTGTTGTTTGAAAATGCGAATGGTTTTTTGTCATATGATTTTTATAGATCAATGTTTTTATACTTACTGTGATTGTTGTATCTAGTTCTTGGAGTGTTTAAATTGTTCACATTTCACTATTTTTATTAGTTGTCGATCATTTTATCCAGTTCTTGTAGTCATCGACGCTCGGTTGTGGTACCTGGCATGAGACTACTGTTGTGAAATGTCACATGCACAATAATGCATTAAGTTATGTACATTCATGCAGTAAGATATGCACGATAATACAATAACTTTGCACAACCAAATGCAACTTTTGAAAATAAAAAATAAAAAAAACTAAATATCTGTCAATGGCATATGCACAATTATACATTAAGTTATGCACAATTATGAGGTAAGATATGCACAACCTAAAATTAAAGATGCGAAAATATTGTTCAGAAATTAAAGTTATGTCACGAACATTATTCAAAAATTAAAGATGCAAACACAACTTCTCAATCAGATCAGAATGCATAAAATCAAGTACAAAACTTATCCTTGCTACCAAAAATCATTCACCAGTAAGTTTGTGCAACTAAGGGGACAACATACTGCCCAATTATCAATTCCAACACAACATGATATAAAAACATTGAAGTAATTATACTTTGAAAATAAAATCAGTACAAAACCCAACAACTCTAAATTAAGCCAAATTACAATACCAATTTTTACATTAATTCAAACTAGAACATTAGAATTGATAAGTATTTTCAAATTAAAAACCTAACTCAAGGGAATAATCTGCCGCGTGTAAATTATTTTTTCAAATCAGCCTCTTGTTCATGTTTTCCTGACTTGTAAATTGAGAGATACTCCTTCACGATTTGTACGTTTACATTTTTCATCTCGTTTGTCTTCCGCATACCAATGAGTGGCAATACTTCTTCCGGATACAATTTCTTTTATCTCATGCTTTAATTTCACACACCCAGTTGGCCATCAATCCATCACCCATATATGACTCCAAGTGCCTCATGGTGAAAAAACCTTCAATACACATTTTCTACCCCTGTTGTGCATGTCATCTCCAAAAATTATGTTTCAATTTTTGCAACCAAATTGGCATAGTTTGACAAATATGTAATTTTATAAACTTTAAAAATGCATCTTTCTGCAAAAATAAAAATATTTTATATTGGCAAAAACGACAAGGAAAAATATGCATGCACAAAAACTGTATATGATGCACATTAATAAGTAATACGTTGCACAATAATAATATACTAGATTTTGCATATTATTATACATTTATTTGCAATGCTACCATACACACCCTAAAACCACTAAACCCATTGAATGCAAGCAAGTATATATATTCTGCACATTAGTATATCTTATTTTGCACATTACTATACATTTATTTGCACATCCCTTTCTTTATGTTTTTTTTAATCAAAAACTAAACAAAAGTAATGCATGTCACACACTCTATCACTTAGCACCAGAAAATAATTTACTTATAAATTCAACAACACAATAATGACCATAAAATACATGTATACAAACTGTGGTGTTTGCACATTGACATGTATTATTTTGCACATTAATATTTTGCTGCATACACACGAAATATATACAAAAGTGTTATGCCAAACCATAAAGTTGGACTACAAAAAAAATGAATTTATATAAAACCATGTCTTTTCACAGACATATGTCATGCTAATGGAAAGTGCATAATAGTATACTAGATTTTGCACACTAATTATAAATTTCATGCACATTAATCATAAAGTAGATCAAAAAAATAGAATCTAAACAGAATACACATTTGATCACATATATATATCAGAGAATTAAAAATAAAACAAATTATAGTTTCTAAGTAATCAAAAAATAATATCACTAGCATCATCGTTGTGAAACCAACCACATAAACTAAAAACTTAACCAATCCAACCAAACATCCATTGATAATCAACTTGTACCTATAGATGATTTGAAAACTACAAGAGTGCAGCAAAAAGGCCCAAAACAAGGGGATAAATGTATAAATAAAACAGAATTCAAAAGGCATAAATGAAACACAAATAAGCTATGTCAGTAATCAAGTTATGCTATTAGCTAAAACAATGAGTTTCTCAAACTCTGCGCGGACACCGGAAATGTCGAAGCCTGCTTCACTCTCGGCATGGTTAGTGTATTCACTTTCATTTCTTTGGTGCCTGATTTAATTTAAGTGTAATAAAAAGAAATTGAGTATTTTTCTCTGATTTGGTACTTAATTTACCTGACATTGGCTACCACGCGCCGACCCTCTACTCGCTCGTCGTCATCCAGTTCAACGGCAGTGGGGGATCGAAGAAAAATAAGGACCTGCGCGCCGGCGTTCCCCGGCCACATCGATGCCCCCCGGGAGCTCGGCCACTACCTACAAGACGGCTACGGGGTGAAGAGGAACGTCTCCGAGGGGCGGCAGTTCCCGATTCAGGCCGCCGTGCTTCCCTCGTGGTCGTCGGAGTTTGTCCCATCATATGCTCTAAAACTGGGCGTATACTTTAGTATTTCAATTTTTTGAAGATGGAGAGGATTATTGATAAATTGTGTTTATACTCTAGGGTTGAGAGAATATTTTTGCTTCTGTGTGTGATGAATGATCTGAGAAGACAAGGATTTTTGCTTTTGTGCGTGTTGAATGATCTGAGAAGACGGGGATAATTTGTTTGCTTCTGTGCGTGAAAAATGCGTGAAGATGATCAGAAAAGATGGGTGAGGGGGAGGCAAGTTGCTGAAATGAGATTATCACATAATTACTGAAATGCCACCGAATTTCAAATATTACTAAAATGCCACCTGATAATTTTAGAAAAAGACATTAAAATTAGTGGCTAGGATTCATTCTCATTTCTCAACTAAGTATTCATTCTCACATGATCCTATACATATACATATACATATATATATATATAGGGGTGGGTTCAATGGAACCATGTTATTATATGCGAACCTGCAAACTAGTGCTTTTATTATATACCTGCAGTGCTTTTATTATACAATCACAGTGCTTTATTAATATTTTCATTTATATACATCAGTAGTACTTTTATTATACAATTCTAATACTTTTAATTAAATAAGAAAATACACAAAAAACCTTATTCATCCATTTAATTAGATCTAAGACCCATAATTGATCCTAGGTTCACATATAGGAACATGGTTCTCATTTGAACCTAATCCTATATATACATACCTATATATAGTGTGAGAAATGGTGTTGGGGATGGAGAGTATTTATAGGTGTAGAAATTGATTTTTTTTCGAAAGTAGTTGTTGGAACCGTCGATTTTCAGTTTAACCGGCGGTTCAATCCTAATGACTATTTTTTGACCATTGATCATCAACAGCTATACGATCGAAGACATTGATTTTAAACGGCCAATTGTCGCTGGTTTAACCGGTGATTTCGAAACGCCGACTCATGATTTTTTGCCATTGAACTTTTGTTAATTTTGGGTGATTTTACTGGCGGTTCAAAATAAGGTTTTTCCTAATCGGATGAAATTAGTTCACGGTTTAGATTCTAACTGTGAATCGTGGTCAATGATAAACCAAATCATTGACCACGAACTGAAACTTACAGTTCAGCGGTTAACCAAAACCGTTTATGCATGTCTAGGTATTTTTTTTGTGCTGTATGCCCAATCCCAATTGGATGAACATGACAAACCCAAGGGCTTTTTCGGACACTTGGAAGGATTCACAATTGTCGGGTGGAAAGAGAAAATCGTGACGATAGGGCTTAACCCAAGGGCCATTAACTTGAAATCGTTCTTGAGTCTTAGGGTCGATTAAGGTCACCGCCCCACTTGGATTGACTTCTTCAATTGTATAGGGCCCTAACCACTTAGATTTCAACTTGCCGGGATATAAGGCCAAACGGGAGTTATAGAGCAAGACGGGCATACCAACCTCAAGCTCTTTTAGGACTATCCTCTTGTCATGGATTCGCTTCGTCCTTTCCTTATAGATACGAGCATTTTTTATATTGAACGTTTCAAAACTCGTCTAAATCCTCCACTTGCAACATTCTCTCTAGTCCGGCCTCCTTCAAATCCAATTCGCGACTTTTATTGCCCAAAAAGATTTATGCTCAAACTCAACCAGCAAGTGACAAGATTTGCCAAAGACAAAACAATAAAGGCTCATACATAGAACCTTTTTGTAGGCCGTTCGAAGGGCCTATAAGGCATCGCTCAACTTCCTCAACCAATCTTTACGATTGGGTTGCACCATTTTCTCAAGAACACTCTTCACTTGCTTGTTACTTGTTTCAACTTGCTCCGATGTTTGGGGATGATATAGTGTATCTATATTATGATTGATCCCATAGATCTTCATGAGCTTCTCAAATAGGTTATTAAAAAAATGGCTGCCACCATCACTTATGATCACTCTTGGAAAGCCGAAATGAACACAAATATTCTCCCTTACAAATTTAACCACCACCTTGGCATTATTTTTTACTGTGGGGATAGCTTCGACCCATTTTGACACATAGTCGACCCCCACAAGAATATATTCGTATCCATCTACCGATTTGGGGAACGGCCCCATAAAATCAATTCCCTATACGTCAAATATCTCAACTACTTTAATTTAATATTTTCTTTATATTTTATCTACTTCGATATTTTCTTTTATTCTTCTAATATAAATTTATAAAAAGTTATATATAATTAGAAAGAAAATCTAAATTACTTATTTTAATCAAAAGATAAATTACTTATAAGATAACATGGTGATAATTTGATTGTTCGTCGCCGTAGTAAATAGGCAATATAATAGAATTTTTGGGGATATTATGTGATTAGTTAGTATTCAAATTTGGATATTGCAAATATTCAATTCAAGTAGACAAAGAAATAATTGAATCAAAATAATTTTGTTTAAAGTTCTTTTTTTTTTTTTCAGAGGGCAATATGAATGTGCTATCATGTTCCATTAACATACTAAAAGGGTTATATGATATATCCGGTGTAGAAGTAGGCCAACATTTCTATCGACAAATAGGGGGTTTTCAAGTTCCGTGAAAAGTAGATGATTAATCATCTGCTTCCGAAAGAAATCGAAGAATTTCTTGGGAATCCTACCAGATCGGTTTCGTTCTTTTTTCTCTGATAGATGGTCAGAACTTCATTTGAGTTCGAATCCTACTGAGAGGTCCACCAGAAATCAGAAATTATTGAAGAAACAAAGTTTCATTATAGTTACTCTTATTCTGACACATAATTACAAAAAACTTAATTATTTATTGATAATCTAAATAAGTTGTATTTATTATAAATGTTAAAATATTTTTATTTTTATAATTTCAAATAAATAATATAAGTAAATTACGGGTTATTTGCAATAATCTAAGTATGTAACAAAATATTATCAACGAACTTAATTTAAATATAAAAAATATAAAATTATATAATATTAATCAGATATCGATACAATACGACATGTGTTAAGAATATGACATCTTTTGAATTTAGGTAAGTATGTAACTAAAAATTATTAAAAAATAATCTAATTATTAAATATAAAATATTTAATAAAATAATTTATTAATAAGAATTAGACACGGATTGAGGTTGTAACAAGTTTTGAATTCATTTATGTAGTAAATATGAAATTATTAACGAATTTAATCTAAATATTAAAATTAAAAAAATATTTAACAATAAAAGAAATAATAGTTAATGAACAATAACTAGACATCGGTACAAGACACGAATTGGAAATACGATATCTTTGATTTTTTTATTTTAAAATTTAAAAACTCTATAATGCTCATAAATATTTTTAATATTTATCTTTTGATAAATCTCATATAACACGTGAGTGATAAACTAGTATGTTTGTGTGTGTGTACTGTTTCAATCATACTAATTACTTTGGAATTTTAATTTTGTAAACATATATTAAACATGAGTGTGAAAATATACTTTTTAAATTATATGTAAAATGAGTGTAAAAATGAAGATCATCAAAAGACTATTAATTAGATATATTATGCATCAAAATAGATTCAACCCATAAATTTACTTAAAAAATGAAAATAAAAAAGTTCATAAGGTTTGATAAAATGCATCATGGAGTATGTGAATTTGATAATACGCAATCTCACTCGCTCAACTCGTGAGTTTAAGGTGAGCGAGTTGACTGACCGAAGCATGCATTTTACCAAACTTGTATATTTGGTGATGCATTTTATTACAAAAAATATATTAGGATGTAAACCTAAAAAAATGCATATAGTACAAAATGCGTATAATTGTTTTTACATAAAGTGGAGATTACCAAACTATACTGAGAACTAACCCGAAGAAATTATGGTACAATTATGAAACTTATTAATCCCAAACCAAATAGAATTGTAACCACCCCTAGTTTTTAGTAAAGTTGAGCAAAAGACATAGAAATATTTAAACTGTACCGAGAATTGGAGAAGTCAATATGGCTCTAACCCAACAGGTCTACCCTGACCCGACCCTTAAAATCAAAAGATTGTACCTTAATATTGCGTGTTCATATAACATAAAGACTTTTGGCCCTTCTAACATGCTCTAGGGCCTAGGTAGCCCCGAATGTTTTTTTTTTTAAATTATTCTCGTTTTCTTGTTTATTACAAACGTTCTAATTTTTATATTATTATTATATTGCTATGCTATTACGATAAAAATTATTGTACCTTTTTATTTAGATGTTGTATTATAGTGAAAATTATTGTTGTTGCGGGTTGAAGTGGTGGCGGCGATTGCAGAGTTAGAATAATTACATATTAAAATTTAAAATCACATAAATTAAAATAATTTAATAAAATTATATATCAACCTTGGCTCGACCTAGCATTATAGAATTAGTGGTTAGGGTGAGATTTTCAAACCCATATAAATATAGGGCTTTTCAGCCCTAACCATTAAGGCTTTGGGTCTTTTAGGGTTCGGGAAGATCAGACGAACCCTTATTGACATATTTATCGAAGACCAAATCAAATCGTATCGCAACGTAAAAATATCCATTGAACGTTGACCAGACCTCGAACCGAACCATCCCGAAATTCATTTGCGAGATGGATTCGGAGATTTTTTAATCTTCTAAAATTTTTGTATTGAATAAAATACCGATTTTACAACGAATTTATAATTATAATAAATTTGCCATAAACTTAATCATATACAATAATTATTAAGTAAAATGATGTTTTTATTAGTTTTGTATTTAACTAATTATCAATTAAAAAATAAAAGTAAATTTATAATAATTTAATAACTTTAATTTACGGTTAAGGTTTAATTGTAAAAATATAGATTATCCAAAATCGAATTAAATCGAACTAGAATTGAAAAAGAACTGATTGAATTTTTTTACCTAATCGACCGTGCTAAATATAACTATAGTACTATTTTGGAAATTTCTAAATTCTTAAACCAAATTGCCTAACCTCTCTCCTCCACTAAATACAATATTTTTAGCACATGTTCAAGTGTAATAATTTTCTTATTTGACAGCTTGGACTATATATAATTTTAATATTTATAAATTGACATAACAGTTCTAAATTTCTTTTTCCCCTCTCCACCATCCTACCGATCACTCTCGTCAATTCGCCTTTCATCCGCCGCCGACCTATTTTTGGCCGATTTCTCCTCCCTGAGAACAACTCTCCTCTATTCTATCTCTACTGCTCCCAAAGAAATTGTATTTTTTTCGTGTTCGCCTGAGTAGAAAGAAATATGGGAGAAAGGAAGGTTTTGAATAAATACTACCCGCCGGACTTCGATCCGGCGAAGGTTCCGCGACGGAGGCAGCCCGTAAACCAGCAGATGAAAGTGCGGATGATGCTTCCCATGAGTATTCGGTGCGCCACTTGCGGTAATTACATATACAAGGGAACCAAATTCAATTCCCGCAAAGAAGACGTCGTTGGAGAGGTAGGTTTTACATCAGTTGCGCTCCTTTGAATTATGACTTGCGTTTGATTTTGATTTTTGGTTGGTTGAAGTTATTTCTTGATAATTTGTCATACTTTTATCTGGGGGTTTAGGTGAATTCTAGGGATTTAGGGTTTGCTTAATCTTTGTGGATTCTTTGCAATTGAGTTGTTAGGATTTCCTGAGGAATGGTAGTAATGAAATTTTTAGCTGAATGCATATTATTAAATCAAATTAGAACATTGCTTAATGGTGGTGACTTAAGTTTAGTTTACAAGTTTCTGAGGTACGTGGAGGTTAGAAATTCAGGGGCACTTCTTATTGTACCGTTTTTAGTACTGTCATCTGTGTTTGAAGCCTTTGAGAAATTTTGGTGGGTTTAAACTTTGTTTAATTGTTTTGATGGATTGGTATTCAATTAAGCATGTTGGTTGTAATGATGTTATTTTTTTTTCCTCCTTATATTTTGGTATATTGGATATTTCTCTAAGCGATTTTCTTTTATTTTATATGTTTTTTCCCAGTTCCGTTTCCGCGTTGTGAAGTGTTATAAGGTCCTCGAATATCAAATGTACTGAACTTTGAATTATCTGTGGGTTAGATTTTATATTTGCAAGCTTGTGTTACAGTATGTGCTTCTTTTCATTTTGCAGATTATCCGCAATTGTATAATTTAATGTTTACACAATATGAATACTCAAGATGCACATATCTTGCATGTTTTCAGAATTTATACCCAGCCTTTATTTGATTGCAAAGTGCAGCTGTGATTACTTTGTTCTAACTTTGGCATGTTTTCTTTATTCTGCAGACCTATCTGGGTATCCAGATTTTCAGGTTCTATTTTAAGTGCACTAAATGCTCAGCAGAAATGACTTTTAAGACAGATCCTCAGAACTCGGATTATGTTGTTGAGTCTGGTGCTACAAGGAATTTTGAACCTTGGCGTGCAGGGGATGAGGTTAATATCTTTTATTTTCTCTCTTAGTGTTTTTCACGTTTTTGTTGATTTCATATTTATTTATTCTTTATTATCAGGAATTGGAGGAAGAGAAGAAGAAAAGGACTGCTGAAGAGATGGGAGATGCCATGAAATCACTGGAGAATAGAACTTTGGATTCTAAGAGAGAAATGGATATACTTGCTGCTTTGGATGAAATGAAATCGATGAAGGTGATTATTCATTTTCTTGTTTTTGTTTTTTTTTTTGGCCATTTTTTAATCCAGCAATCAATATTTATATATGAATGATTCTACGATATTAATGTAATCTTTCTCTGTCAAATCTACAGTCGAGACACGCAACAGTGAGTGTAGATGCTATGCTGGAAGCTCTGCAACGTTCAAATGAGCAGAAGGTATTATTCAGTTTCTACTTTTATATTTGAAATTATCACAATATACCATCTAATTTTATGCCTTTTAATTTATCTGTCTGCGTTGTGATTTTAAGTGAAGAGGGCTTGGATATTTTTTGTTTAGCATTTTAATTAGCATGCTGCTGATTATTATAATTTGGTCATATTCCTGTTTTAGCAAACCAAGTGCTCTCATGACAGTTATGAGCTGTTCCTCTCTGGCTAATAAATGAAATGGGGAAGTTCGAAACATTACTAGTCTCTTCATGAACTTTTTCTTTAACATTGATATTCGGGGATTTTGGACCGAGTTGAGAAGAATCATAAGATGACACTGGAAAGGAATAAATATGGAAAAGAATACATTTGCCATAACTGTTGATATATACAGGTATATGTCACATCATTGGTCTGATAAATTCTGTCATTTTGTGCTTAAACTGAGGGTACCCAATTTCCGTGGCTAAATCAGGCTCACTTCTTCTTGAACCCTTTTAAAACTAGATGATGTGATACATAGGATAAGATTGTGGAGATCCTTCTTCTTCTTTTTAATTTTTTTTACCTTTAAAAACTTGGGCAAATGTAAGTTTTTTTTTTGGTATTTACTTGGTAATTCTGTATTAAATATAAATTAACGGCTTTTTGTTTCATAGGAAAGGAAGTTGGAAGAAGAAGATGAAGCTCTTATAAAATCAGTGTTTCAGGTAATCGTCCTCTCTCTCTAATTTTTGTCCTTGTTATTGAGGTATGCTATTGTCCATAGTTCTCATTGTGTGTTTTTCGATGTTGTACAACTAACTCAGGGACAACGAGCGGCTGTTGTTTGGCGGAGGATTGATGATGAAGAAATAGATGACGATGATGATGATGATTTTTTTCCGATTCATGACGAGGGAACATCAGCAGGTCCTTCGAAGGTAAAATTTCTTGCTTTGGTCATCTGCTTGAGCATGCGTTTCTTCAAGGTTTTTTTTGGGAAAATTATTTTCAAGGAAAATTTGATATTCTGAAACTAGAATGATTCTTTGCTCTCTTAATTAGATTTTTTTAATGAAACATGCAACTGAAAGTTAGGGTTTTCTGTTTGCAAAATACACTAGTTTTATTTGCAAAAACCTTTTTCTGAAATTTCAACATCTGATTAATAAGCATGTCCGTTGTTTATTTATACAGAGAAGAAAGATGACCGAGGAAAATCCTTCTAAACCAACAGATATTTTGACAAAAGCCAGTGTTGATAGCTCGGACAATCGTCCTGAGAAGGGGAAATTTATTTTTAAGTCTTCGGCAGTTAGAGTGTCGGTTGTGAAGAAATCAGGTGCAGCAGATTCTAACGGGAACAATCCGAGGAAGGACGACAAGGAAAAGCAAGATCCAGAACCCACGACAGCTGTTACCAGTGGCGGGTTACAATCCCTATGCCAGCTGTATGGTACTGATGAAGATGATGAGTGACAGCAATTTAGTATCGTATGGTCATGACGTCCTCATTCTCTCTTTTCTGATGTTGAGTTAGTAGTTTGAAATACTCGAGTTGAATTACATTTTGATTGTGCACAAGCACAAGCACAAGTTGTGGATAGGCTGATTCTGAAATTTAGCGTGAAATCCATCTCCTGTCGACATGTATACTGTCCTGAGTCGATGAGGGCTTATTTCAGTTTGTAATATTTTGTTTGGGGCCCCATTCGCGTAAGGGCTACATTTCTCATTTTCTATACTTAAAAATTTAATAGTCAGATTCATTTTTGGGCCTTTGTCACAGCAGAAGATGGGTAAGTTTTGATCATCTAACTTAATTTTGAACTCTTATTTTTTTCGTACAAAATTTTGGTGATTATCTCGGTTGACAACAAAGAATGTCTAAAACCACAGCCTAAATTGAACAGATGAACAAGCAACTGCAAATATTATAATTTAAAGAGGGGATTGATATTCAAGGAGGTCTAAAGCCCTGCTACTACAAGATAATATTCGCAATGAGATTACAGTAACGCTGAAAACAGTTGCAACATGGTAAGAAACCATTTCCCTAAAAAGAACATAAAGTACACTCACTGACATTCAATAAAATTTCACTTGTTGCCCTTCTTTTTCCACAGGTCTCCAAACATTCTAATACCCGAGCCTTTCCTCTTCCCACTCCCGAAAACATSATCAGGCCCGTCAACAAATCCTGGCGAACCCACAAAACCCGTATATCGACCCYCAGGTTCAAARCCATTCCCATAGTGCTTATCCATCGACCCGCACCTCTCGGATATCCTTCTCCCGTTCATTTCCGTCTCGCCTYCCAAAATATTTGCTGCTGCATCAGCTGCTTTTCTCCATTGCTCCGTTTGAACACGCAGCCTCTTCATCTCGTTCTCTAATTCCTCTTTAGCCTTTTCGGAAGCTTCCAACTTCTCACTCGTGTGGGCCGCACTGATTTTACTCTCTCCCAGCTCTTGATCGATTTTACCTAGCCTCAGGTTCAGTTCCTCTATCTCSYACTCGGCCGATGATATTTTTAGCAATTTCTCGTGAAGTTGACTTTTTATGTTCTCGTTTTCTTGACGAAGGGTTTCTAATTCTCTGTCCCTTTCGTRTAACTTAGTCTTCATCGAGTTTAATTCGTCYTCCTTCAATTCCAACTCCGATTTTGGTTTGGGCTCATCTTGGTGGGCTGGCGGGTCGGGTTCGATCTTGGGTTCCACGGTTACGTTCTCGACCGGGACTTCGAAAACATCGGTTTCCAGCTGGACGACAACYGACGATGTTTCGTCGTTCYATTCTTGGTTCTCYACCYGCTCTGGAWCTTTTTTGGGTTGTTTCTTGGATTTCTTGTCGAGCTGTTCTTGAGCGGCTTTCTTGGCAGCCTCGGCTGTGGACAATTGGGTTTTCAGGCATTTGAGCTCATCCTGGGCTTGCCCCGCGCACTGTCTGACAAAACAACCTTGTCGTACATACACGATTTTTGTCCCTCCATGACACACAAATACAACAACAATAGAAAAAATAAAAAGAAAATTATAATTAAACCGGAGCATTCCGCCTCCTCCCCAAGTGCCATCACCATTTGCCCACTGGGACAACCACTATTAACAGCCTACGCGCCGGTCACGAGGCAACAAATGCTTGCATCATCTTTCTCATCACGACGCAGGGCCACCACCCACTTCGAAACAAACAACCAAAATTCAAAATAAACCCATCGAAGAATACGAACTTCAACCAATGAAGTGTTAGTAAAAATATGTGTGATTTTCTTAGAAATGCGCAAATTAACAATGCAAAGTTTAAATCGAGACAAGTGTTGGTCATTTTTTTCTAAAGACGAATATTGCCCAGTTACGGTGCTTACGATTAACGATAATCGTCTGTAAGATAAAATAATTTACGATCTTAAACTAATTAAGTAGCACTTCAATACTTAGGAATTTGGCGAAAAGAACTGTATTCGAAACTTTCAAACTTTTGAGGGAATAAGGATTTAAACAATATGCTTCTATAAAAACTCTATTTGCCTTTTTTAATGAAACTTTCTAATTGTGTGTTTTGATGATCATTGAAATAACACGTTTATTCGAATAAACCTCTTCACTCCGAGCAGACACATCAATTGAATTAAATAACATAACCATTCGTACGAACGGTCAATAATTTCATTCATTTATTTGAAAATAATTTTTAATCTTAATAAAATTTCCAACAATAATACATGCATGTATGCAGACTCACTTGAAAGTTGTGGTGAACCATTATTGCATCAAGATAGATAGCTTTTGACTTTGAAACTTACCTAGTAAAATGCTATCGAATTTACTGGTAGTTTAGTAATATGATGTTTTGAACTACCCAGGTATTTGTGTAAGCCTAGACAACAATACTCACGCAACAACATTTAAAATACATTCTTGTTCTCACGTTTTTGTCCTTTTTGACCTGGACGATATTTTAGATTCAAAAGTGTTTTTCCTTTAAAAACAACCACTACTTCTTCACTTATATAGATAATCTCCTATTAAGAGTATTCTGCCTTACTCCACCATATAATTATAAGAATCATTAATTTTTTATTTTAAGAACTCAGCTTCGCCATATAGACAGATTTTTCACTTGGAGGTTGTAGGAATGAGATGATGTGTAAGATTTTAGAATCCTCCAATTATCAAGATTGGGTGTTGTTCATTTGTTATGTACTTCAAGCCCATTCCCCTAACCAATTTAAATATTTGATATCGGTTGTAACTTTTGTTGGTGGGCCAACCAAAGTTTCCATCGACTTATCGCAATCAACTGAAATAACCTCTCTTGAGATCAAATATTTCAATGGTATCATGTCATTGGCGATTATACCTTAACTTACCATTATGCATGTTGCATTGTACTATTTGATTTTGTGAAGAAACCACCTTCCAAGATCTTCAATCAATTATATCAGAAATTGTTCGACTTGTACACTATGTACTACTTCGGTTTGCATTTTCAATGTATGTAACCACTCCATTCCTATTTTAGACTTATTTTGGCTATATCTGTCAACCCCACACTTTTATCATTTACAAGACGGTTCTCTGTTAGAGGATCTCCAATGGAATAATGTTGAAAGTAAAAAATTGACACATGACATAAAAATGATTATGTGGCACATTAAATTCTTGACATTGTAAAGAGCAATGTCAAATTCTAGACATTACTCTTGAAAATGTCTACAATTAATTTAAAATATATCATCTAATCATATTATTTATTTCTCTTTATTTTTTCAAAAAATAAAAATATAACTTATCATATATTTAACATCAACATTAATGCATTGGAGATTTTTTTTTATAAAATATCAATGTCATTTGTCACATAAGTTCATTTAACACTATAGCATTGGAGATGTTCTTATATCCTAAAATGTCAACCCCACACTTTTAGCATTTACAAGATGGTTCTTAACCTCACAATTTTGGGTAAGCTAGAATTTTATAATGAGTGTGATATCTAAAAGGATAGTTTCA
>BMAC01000001.1:4190728-4205786 GCA_014905375.1 Phtheirospermum japonicum | reverse complement strand
AAGTTGAGATTCCAAATCGGCTATTCGGCTTCCGAGTTTCTTTTGATTCACGGCGGGTTCGGAATGCGAACTGCCTCTAGGGGATCGACCGCCTGATAGTTTCGGGCTTCTATCGGTCCTTGAACGATGATGCGATGGATCGGAATCAGAGCTCGATGTCCGGAGAGTAGGCGGGCCCGCTCGGGGAGATGGTCGTTGAGGCATTTCAGCAGTTCTGTTTCCATAATAATACAACACATACGATCAAAATCGATGGTATAAAATCACCTAAAAAAACTTATGTAAGACCATTTCATGTAAGTGCGATGATGAGACGGTTTGATGAAAGAGTAATACTTTTTGAAACATAAATTAAAAGTATACTTTAAAATTTCTTTAAGAGTAACTATTATTGGGTTTTTCATTTATAGTTACCTTGATCTCGGCATTTCTCCAAATAGAAGGCAATTGCAACAATTGTAATAGTCTGCAGAATTGCAAATCAGAAAATCATATCACAATCCAAGTATGGAATATAAAAAAGGGATTAGCAGATAATGATGAATTCTCAAAGGAGCAACTTGCAAATGAGCCTCGTGTTAACATAACAACACTAGATAATGTGCATCATCATAATTGAGGTATTTTTTATTAAATGGCTGAGGATTGATATAGTCTGCTTTTGCATGAAAATTATTTCTTCAGAATTTGTGAGTATCATCAAATCAATAATAAGACATGCCACTTGAGCCCTGCTTTTCTTGAAAAACGTTAAAAGTAACTTTACAGACCCACTTTTACTGCAGCCATGCACCCATCAATATTATGAAAAGATGTGCTGGGTTTTTTTGGGTTAATAGCTAGCCCCCACTCAGTTTTGCATAGTTTGAATAGATGAATCAATTTATATATAAAACCAAAAAGATAAAGAGTCCACAACAAAATCAAGACAAAAGTAAACCAGCACCAACTTTTTAAGTACATTATTAGTCTTTTCATAAGCTAATCCATTAAAAACAGTAAACCAATTCTTTAACACAGGATGGGTTTTAAAAAGTGGTCACCTTGCATTAAAAGATAAATCAGAAAGGCCCTTAATTTCCTTTTTCTTTTTAGAAATTCCGAAAAATAAAATTAAAAAAAAAATCAATGAAGGCCTAGATTTTAAACACAGATTTTCAAAACTTTCCACCATTTTCACCAGAAGAACAGCAATGCACAATAATGAAAGCAAAAAGAATAAATAATAATAACATTGGCAGCAAGATGAATCACATGCCACATCATCATTAAACCCTTCGGATATAAAGCACTTAAACGAAGCAAAATATAATATCTCACCCTGATTATGTCCTTTTCCTTCCTTTGACTTGTTAGGTCAATCCACTATTTCATCAACAGAAGAAGAAGAAGAGGAGGAGGAGGAGGCGCTTTTCACTTTAAAAAAATGGCTTAAACTGTTGAAGAATGGCTTTTATGAAAACATGTGTGTATCTATGGGACCGTTTATCTAGGGAAACGAGAGGAGTGGTAAAACTGTATGCAATGTACAGTAACCAACAGGAGCAAAAGGTTAGATAAAACGATAAAGAAGAAAAAAAAAGGTTTGAAATAGGAGAGAGAAAGGTAGTTACATTTTTTGAAAGTTTGAATTAAAGGTGTTAGCGCTCAAGTAAAAAAGTGGAGGAAGAGGACAAGAAAGTAATTTTAGGTTGAAGGAACAAGAAAAAGGACATACGAAGGGGGTTTTATTGATGAGTCTTGAAATTGCAAATTTGACGACAATATCTTTCCACTCTTTTATGGTTGTCTTTTTTAGCATCTTTTTCAAACCAAACCTCTCTCTGTCTCTCACTCACCGTGCGTTCTTGTGCGTAGATAATGGTGCGTGCATTTAAGCCTTTTGAATTTCTTGACTTTGAATTATCTATGGAAAGAATATGTCGTGACTCGTGATTTGTGGTCTTTGAAGATTCTTGAAAGTATGTCCAATGGAGTGTTATATTATACCATATGGAGATTGCATATTGGAAATTAATTTCTTTTTTAATTAAAAAATTCAAACACGGGCTGTAACAACATTAACCTCTTTGATTTTAGTAGCTATTCTGACAATGAGCATCTTCGTCATCATATAAGAAATATATTTTGATTCATAATAGAAAAATGGTATGACATTTGCATCTTCAATTACCCTACAATTTTGGGTAAGCTAGAATTTTATAATGAGTGTGATATCTAAAAGGATAGTTTCAACCCTACAATTTTGGGTAAGCTAGAATTTTATCACATTCGTTAATTTCTCTATTTGAGTTCCATCAAATTTACATCATGTTGAGGAATTTACTCTTGGCAATAATTTCTATTTTGTTATTTGCCTTTCTTGGGCACAAAATAAGTTAGGAAACTAGATTTAGGAGTATATTGTGTTTCCTAGTTTATGTATAAGACTTTATTAGTTTCCTAGATTGTGTTTAAGATTTTGTTTTGTCTTGTTTACCAAGTTTAGGATTCTAGGATTGTCTATTTAAGACAAGAGAGAATCCTAAAACTACTTACGATCTTTACGCACGGGATATTGAAGAACGACGCACAGCAACGCAAGACGCACAGCAAGGACTGAAGAACACGAAGACGACTTGGAGCCATTGATCGAGAGCGACAAGCTATTTGAAGTTGCATGACCAACGGAGAAGAGCTTGTTCAACCTAGGCGACAAGTATTTTAGTAACATGTGTTTTGATACTTTAGTTTTCATATATTACTTGATATTTTTGTGTTGATCGAAAAATAAGAAATTAATATAGTTTTCGGGTTTGTACACTCAAGTTCACAAGTATTTTTACTTGTGAACTGAATTTGTTATATCGTGTTCTTAAGTTTATTTTCCGCTGCATATTTTTATTTTACTCTGGTCGATGTTGTTAACCAGTGTTGTTTAACATTGATAACAACATCGTAAATCTGAGACTTATTTTCAAAACCACAGACCGTCAAATTTTACAATTGGTATCAGAGCAGGTTACTTAACCTCTTAAGTACCCATCCTTATTTTTAGGTGTTATGGATGCTCAAGGAAACCCAAGACCACCAATCCTCAACGGTGAGAATTATTCCCTCTGGAAACAGAGGATACGCTGGCATTTGAAGAGCATTGACGAACGCGCATGGAGAACCGTCCTCGTTGGATGGGAAAAGTCACGTGTCACTGATGGCGAAGGTGATACCATTCCCAAAAAGGAGGAAGATTGGACTGCTGACGAAGTGGCTGCAGCAAACTGGAATTCCAAATGTATCAATACTTTGTGCAGCTATGTTGATGCAAGTTACTATCGAGTCACCAAGAATTGCGAGTCGGCAAAGGATGCATGGGACGCACTCCAAAGTGTGTGTGAAGGAACTGCAAGTGTGAAGAAATCAAGGCTGAAAATGTTGATGTCAACTTTCGAAGCGATGCGAATGGATGAGAAGGAGTCGATCATGGATTATGCAATGAGATTATCAGACATCACTAACGAGTGCAGAGAGCTTGGTGAGTCAATAACTAACTCTCGACTAGTAGGAAAACTACTGAGGTCTATTTCGAAGAAATATAATATGAAGGTGGTTGCCATAGAAGAGTCTAAAGATGTTGATAACATTGATTACAACACCTTAGTTGGAAACCTCAAGCAGTATGAGATGGAACACCTTGGTCCCAACTCAAAGGAGAAGAATGTTTCTTTTTCATCCGATGTGAATCCAGTCAACGATGACGATGATGAGGAGTTTGATTTCAATGGAATTCTGAAGAAGATGGAATCTACTATGCTTGGTGAAGACGAATTGTCATTTGTTACTCAACGTTTCAACAGTTTCTTGAAGAAGAAGAATAGCCTTGGAGGCTCAAATACGAAGACCAGGCCACATGTGTCCACGCCAAAATTCACTGGACGTGCTCTTCCCAGATCTCAGTCCACATCTTCAGTTCCAAACGCATCCAACTCCACGAGACCACTCAGTGAGGTGCAATGTCATGAATGTAAAGGTTGGGGACACTACAAAAATGAATGCCCTAACACTCTTAGGAAGAAAAGCATGGTTACTACTGATTTTTCTGAGGATGTCAATGATTCCGAGTCAACTGAACCTGTTCCATCCTTATTTACCCATGTTGTTTGGGACGACGACGTCCATGTTGATATCCTTGAAACCAACATCATTTGCTTGAATGTTGAAACCCCTGATTATCATAAGGAGTATGAACTACTGAGTGTTTAGCACCAGCAACTGTTTGTCAGCTGGGGAAAACAGGTACTCAAGGTCAAGGATCTCGTGAAAGAAGTAGAAAAACTGAACAAAGAAAAGGATGATCAGCTTGACATAATTGTTCGTCTGGAAACATCTCTTACCAAGAAGGATGCTGAGCTAGAGAAGGTGAGAACCGAGCTGTCAAAGGTCTGAGGAACCATATCAAATCTGAACAAAGGCAAGGCGAAGCTTGATGAAATCTTAGAGATAAGCTTCCCAGAAACCTCGAATCATGGAATTGGATATAAATCAATTCAGCCATCACATTCCTCAAGTCAAGAGCAGAATTCATCCAAGAGGCACAAGAAGAGAAGAAGACAGTTCGTGTGCCATTATTGTGGGGATCCAAGGCACATTAGGCCTTTTTGCTGGAAGAACATAGGCAAGAGAAGGCAGTTTCAGAGAACTAATGCGGCTGCTAAATCCAATGTTGGTTTCCGTCATACCAACATCAATACCAACACCAGGTTCAAACAGGTGTGGGTCAAGAAAAATAATATCAAATGTAATATGATCCATACCTCTCTTAAGTCTCATGTCCCTGGAGCTTGGTTTTTTGATAGTGGATGCTCCAAGCATATGACTGGGTCCGAGGAGCTGCTTTCCAACATTGTCAGATTTCGAGGTGGAAAAGTAAAGTACGGTGGAGGCGCAAATGGATAAATCTTTGGCCAAGGAACTCTCCATGTTCCAGGCATTGTGACTCTTGAAAATGTGCTGCTGGTAGAAGGACTTACTGCAAATTTGATTAGCATAAGTGAACTGTGCGATGGAGGTTTCAGTGTCAAATTCAACCGTGAGAAGTGTGAAGTCTACGAGGATAATGGACCATGTATTTTCACTGTTCAAAGGACTTCAGATAATTGCTACCAAATCCAAAGTGATGCTTTTTGCAGACTGTCCCAATTAAGTGATGCTGAGTTGTGGCATCAAAAGCTAGGACACGTGAATTACAAGATGATGGACAGGTTGTCCAAAGAAGAAGATGTGAGTGGACTGACTAAGCTCAACACCAAGATCATTCCTGTGTGCGAGGCATACCAGAAAGGAAAGCAATTAAGGGTGCCTCATCCAGTCCAGCAAAGTCTCACTATATCATCTTGTTTTGAACTTCTACATATGGATCTCATGGGACCATTTGAGTTTGAGAGCCTTGGTGGTAAGAGGTATGTGTTAGTTATTGTTGATGATTTTTCTAGATTTACTTAGGTAGAATTTCTAAAAGAAAAATCGGAAACTTTTGAGACTTTCAAAAAACTTGCAAAAAAGCTGTGTGTAAGGTTTAATGTGAACATTGGTAGGATTAGAACTGATCACGGAAAAGAGTTTGAAAATGCATCTTTTTCAAAATACTGCACTTCGGAGGGTATAAGTCATGAATTTTTCTCACCTATTACCCCTCAATAAAATGGCATAGCTGAACGTAAGAATAGGACTCTTGCTGAGATGACTAGAACTATGCTCATTTCTAATGGAATTGCAAAATATTTTTGGGCTGAAGCAATGAACACTGCATGTCATATTACAAATAAGGCTTATTTTAGACCAGGGTCATGTGCTACTCTCTACGAGTTGTTAATGGGTAAAAAGCCGAACTTGAGCTATTTTCATGTGTTTGGATGTATTTGCTATGTGCTCAACGATATAAATCATTTAGCTAAACTGGACTCAAAAAGTGACAAGTGTATTTTCATGGGTTATTCCTAAAATAGTCATGTATATAGGTTGTTTAACCTTATAACTAGAAGCATGTTTGAGTCAGTAAATTTCAAGTTCAATGATCTAACGAGTGGAGTCAAACCTACTGAGGATAATGATCTAGTTTATGATCAAAATCCTCAAGAAAATGTCACTCCTCCTTCAGATGATAGTGCAGGTATTGAGAACAGGGATGCAGGTGCTGAACTTAGAGAATTGAGAGATGTTGATACCAATGTTGATACTGGGATACCAACATCAGAACCAACATCAAGCCAAGCCGCCGCAGAATCAGATTCTGAGTCAGAAGAAGAAGATCTAGCTGATCTCATTGACTCAAACTTTTGTGCACCCCTTTTTAATTAATTTAAAAGCACGTTAGTTTGCTCGCAAGAGTACGAGGTAACTGTAGGGTGATAAGTTTGACTCGAGTCGTATCTCTCGAGGAAACAACTGTTCTGTCTTTCGGATGTTTTTCTCAATTTACGAATTAAAGTAAAATACATGTACAATTGGGGTTTTAAAAGAGATTGAGTTGATCATTATAACTAAAGCAATAATTAAACTAAAGCTATTTAAACTAATTATTCTAACTAAATTATCAACTACGAGCGATAATTTAAACTATCAAAAATACGCAACCATAAATCAAACCTAATTAATGAATCTAAAAAGCATGAGCATAAGGAATTACCACTAAACAACGAATCATAAGAATKTAAGATTAACGAATAACTAAGCATAAATCAACTCGCATAAATAAACTAAATTAACCAATATCCAATACTCAAGCATAAAACGATTAAACTAATTATCACTAGAATTAACTAAGAAATTATCTAAATAATTAGCTATGAAATTAACTAAGAGTTCAGAAAGCTTATTGAAACTAAGAAAAGCGATGAAAAGCTTCAGCTATTCCGGAGTTTGAACGTTGATCTTGGGCGAAGTTGGCTCCCGAACTCGAATTCGACGTTTTGGAGTCGTTGATCTTCAATCCTTGATCTTCGTCTTCAAATCTCGTTATGAGATGTGGTATTATTTTTATTGTATGTTATGGAACCTTAGGAGGTGGTGTATGTGGTGTCTCTCCTCTAAAATTCCGAAATATAGAGGGTTTATATAGATATTGCAAGTCTTGGCGCACAAGAAATCCTAAAATCTGAATTCTGGGCCGTCGTATCGACGGTGCGTCGATGTAGTGTCGACTGACGCGTGCTGTTGCTCGGCGTCGGTGCTGCCAGGGCGTGCGCGTCGACTGGGTGCGTCGACATCGATGCTTCAACAAGTTGCGTCGACGTTGCGTCGACATCGGTGCGTCGACATCGACGCTTCAGCAAGTTGCGTTGACAGTGCATCGACGCTGCGTCGACTGACGCGGATCATGGCTCGCGTCGACGTAGCGTCGACGGTCGCGTCAGTCGACGCGACTGCGCGTCTGCCTCCGTCTCTCTCTATCTTTTGCTACTCGTTTCGCCGGAAAGCTCGTTCTCCTATTCTTGAACATCGAACTTCGTCTATTACGCGTTGAACTCTTCCGTTTACTTAGCTGTAAGGTGAAAACAATGAAATATCACCTATTTGCATCAATTACGAATAAAATACGGTAAAATAAGTCAGAACTATAAAAATACAAAATTATGCTTAAATCGTCCAACTTATACCAAAAACAAATAGAAAAACGTACTAAAATACTAATAAAAATAAGGACAAATCTACTCTAATCAACTACCCCACGCTTAATTGGTTTGTTTGTCCTCGAACAAACGATAGATTCAGAGTATAACTAGAATGAAAAAATTAGTTCAAGCAAAGAGTCGTGCTATGCTCATACGTAATTTTGAAAATATAGGTACAAGTCAAGCAACGTCAAACACTTGACTATTATTACTTTGTCGTTTCAAAATAAAATCATGCTTTCTCACGAAGGAAAATATATATAAGTACGCTCAAAAGCACTCAAGTATTTTCTGCATGGGACGTGTATACACTCAAATCATACAATTACATGCACAATAAATAAGCACAGAAAATCAATCTCTTTTCCATCGCGAATTAAATGTGTTGTCTAAACTAAGAATCGGAAAAGGTCTTTACGGGTTGCAGTGTAAGGCTCTTTGGACGGGTGTGGAATATATTAGTCGTGTGGCTAATCGGTCACTCAACCTAATCTAATCGAGAAGCAAATTGCTTCACCTCGCTCAAAAATAAAAACCTCACTTAGCTCTCATAACGTAGCCTTTTAAAAGGCTATTCCTCAACTCAAAACTCGTAAACCGACTGAATGCTCAAACCACTTAAGTACAATCGAAGCTTAAAGCATGCTTCTTACACAACTCTTGCCTTCTAATCATTAGGCTTCATAAAATAAATAATAAAATTCAAGCCTTTATAAGCGCGTAGGCAATTACTAACACAAGACCCACCATCTTTCTTATCATTTTTTTTATTTTTCCCCCGTTTATTCTTTTTATGGGGTTTCTCTCTTTTTATTATTATTATTTTTTTTGATGGTGGTCCTTACTCACAAAAATAATTAATTCCTAATAACAATTCCAAGACTCAAATAACCAATAAAATACGGACTCCTACCCCACGCTTTATTGGGTTGTAGGGGTCGTCTCAAGAACACTCATGGCTAAAGGCATGGATTATTTGACTATGATTGGCTCATTCGAAATTTATAGTGGCTAAAAATATATGGATATGGCCGGAATAGGGTTTTATATGTGCCTTAACGTCATGTTCAAAGTCAACTACACACAGCGGTATCAAAGAGATATCAAGACTGAAACTTATTCACGTACATGCAATGATGATAAACACTCAGGCTACTCGCTGGCTTTTTTTTGCATGAAAAATTCTGAATTGACACTGCCTTTAAGTTTTTGTGAAATCAATTTCGTCTAAGTACCATTTTACAATATATAATAATTTTGAAAAATTATGCACCCTCAAAGATGAAAACAAATAATCATACATAGTCAACTTCGACAGGCATGCCATACAAACACAATTATCGCGCAGGAATAGCAATTAATCACGTTTAATCATATAATTATTACAGGCCAAGTATCAAATAAAATTACACAATTAATCAATACAAATCACACTCGACCACCCTCCTCTCTAAAAATCCCGGCAATCTCCTGATTGCCACAAATACATCCAAAAAATCAAAAAGACGAAGGAAAAAGAAAACATCCCTGAAATAATAGTAGTCGAGCCGCTATTCGTGGTTTGTGTAATTGGCCACTTCTTCAATGTGCGCGATATGACTTGCCCTAAAAGAAAAATAAAACAAGCAAAAACAAAGAAAATATTTTTGGATTTTATATTTTCCATTTTTTTGAAATAAATAAAGCAAAAATAAAGATACAAGATTTAGAACTCTCGGGACTCATCGTCCTCGTTGGGGTTCTCGTCGACATCCATGCTCGGTGTGGGGTATGCCGCCTCAAATCGTTCCTCGAGCTTCGAAATGCGAGCTCGCATCTTCTTCAAACTCTGATGGTTTTGGTCGTGGTTTGCATCAATCTTCTCGTCGATGATTTGAAGCTTATCGAACATCTTCACTTGAAATGCCCGGTTTTCTTCGAAAATTGGCTCCAATCGGGGCTCGGGCTCGAAGTAGAACCGCGGGCTTGCTCCATATCCGCGTCGCCATCGTCGTCGTCATCGTGTAGGCGAGACGAAGATCCGCCTCTAGTCGACGACCGCACTCGGGGTGCTGGTGCACGCGTAAGAGGTAGTGAAGTGGTTCCGAGTGGGCTAAGTCCATTTTTGGTCGGATCGAACCCGAAGTGACGGGCGAGGCCGGTAACGTATGGGGCAAATGAGAGAAGTGGCGACTTGCTTCCTGGAGTACCGTTGGTGACGTTGTAGAGTCCTAGCAAAATTAGCGGGTACAACCGGACTTGACGACCATTGACTAGGCATTATAGAACATAAAGCTCGGCTTTGGTCACGTAGGTGGCCTCGTCCTTGCATAAAATAATGTGCCCTAGGATCTTGTAGGCAACGTAAAGGGCGTCGTCTTGAATTTTCGAGCAAGGAAAACGCTTGCAATCGCCCGTATTTCCCCCGGTGATCATCCCCCAAAAAGATGCTAAATCGAAGCCTTGAACTCCAACCGGGTGGTCCCCTACGGTCGGGAAACCGAAAATGTGGCCAAAAATCTCCTCGTCTACACTAACATCATTCCCTCCTAGTCGACAAGTGAACATCTCGTCGTTTCGAATTGCCAAAGTGGAGAAAAACTCGAGCATGAGCTCTCTAAATCCGGGAAGGTGCATTTGGGCGAAGTACCCACAACCAAGGCCATCTACATAACGCGAAAGTTCGGTGTGGTGTTCCAACTCATTCGAGGCCTCGTCTGCAAGTCCTTGGACGTTCAAAACCCTATGAGTAGCGAAACCCCACTTGCGAATATTCTTGAACATGTCCCCTTCCTTTTTGTCAAAAATTGGGAACGGTGCTCCATATTTCCCCGAGATATCTTTTCGTTTACCCGCTCGAGACATTATCAAACAATACGAAAGCGAATGGGAATGATAATTCTTGAAAAATAAAACTTTTTGTTCTTTGGGGAATTTCATCGAACACTTGGCGTGCGTGTTCAACCAACTAAGAATTCAAACAATTCTTGCACTAAAAAAAACTTCCCAACACACAACCAACAACAATAAAATGGTCCCAAGATAAGTTTCAAGCGAAGTACCTCGTCGAATTGTAGCTCGAATTCGCCCGTTTTCGGAAAATTGCCCGAAGTTGAGATTTTGCCCTTAATTGCTCCAATCCTTTGTAGCTTGTGTGGAGATGGAGCGTGTTTTCTGGGCTTGTGGTATGTTAGAAATGAATTGTTATGGTTTGGTTTTGGTGTTTGTGAAAAATTGAAGAAAGATAAAAAATTTTGAAAAAGAAAGGAGAAGTTTGAAGTTAGGGATTGAAAAGTGAAAGAAAAAGGGGAAATTGGCGGATTTAAATCTATTTTCTGGGCCATTCCCACGGGTCGAGACACATGGGTCGGGTCGGTGGGCCAAAATCCGAGTTAAAATACATTCTGGGCCGGGTGCGTGACTCGCGTCGACGTTGCATCGATGCCGCGTCAGTCGACGCGACAGATGAAAATTTCTGGGCACCAGGCGTCGATGCCGCGTCAGTCGACGCGGCAGAGTCCTGGGCGACTTTTCCTTCGCTCGTTTGATCAATTCTCCTCGTCCGAGTTCTTCCATTTGTTCTAAACAAATAAAAACCAAAATAAAACAATAAATAAAATAAAAATAAAATACAAAAGGATACAAAATGCTCGGGTTGCCTCCCGAGAAGCACAATTTTTAACGTCGCTTGCTCGACGCTATTTTGCTCGTTTAGTTCCAACCGTATGGTGGATCTCCAAAATCCACCGAGTTATGATCGCGACTCTTCTTCCTTTTGTCATAATAAGGTTTCAACCTATGCTTGTGAACTTGAAAGGATAATTTTCCGATCTCGTCATACAACGTGGCTACGCCGTACTCATCCAATTTTTTTTATCGAGAACGGTCCGCTCCATGCAGCTCCACAATCAGCTGGGTCATATTTACACTCGTGATTATACAGTACTAAATTTCCAACCTCAAACTGCAAGTTTTTAACTTCTTTCGTGCGAACCTCTTTCGATTTCTTCTTCTCCCTCGCCCAATCGTCGAAATATGCCTCGCCCTTGTTCTTTTTGCGTGAAAATTTTAATTTTTTGTTGGGGTCGAGGGAATCGTGACTTGGGCGACTTATTGGTGGTTTATGCGGTCGCTCCACATCGAAATCGTCTCCAAATTCTTCTATGATATCGCGCATGTCAATACCTAGTAACTCGATCAAGTCTTCTCCATTTAAGTGCATATGCTCCTCAAAATCGTCGTACTTCTCGCTTGAATCGACTCGTTTATCCCCTCCCTCGGTAGAAAAACCAGCATCGTCCCTGCCGCTCAATTTGTTCAAAGTCGCGATTTCTCGTAACTCGTTTACGTATGAAGTAACGGGATCAACGAATGAATCAGCCTCTTGCATGATAGGGGAGGGAGTGTTTTGAATATCTCTTAAAGAAAACATCACTGTTTCGCCCAAAACAGTCATGGTCATCCTCCCTTTGTGAACATCGATTAGCGTATGGGAAGTAGACATAAACGAGCATCCCAGTAAAATGGTATGCTCAGTACCTTCAGTCGGTACCTCGCCAACGTCCATAACCACAAAATCAACCGGAATTACGAGCTCTTCAACTTGTACTAAAATATCTTCGACTATTCCCAAGGGTCGTCGGGTCGAGCGATCAGCTAATTGTAGGCGCATGGTTGTCGGCTTGAGTGGTCCAAGATCAAATGTCTGATAAAGTGAATATGGCAGTAAATTTATCCCTGCTCCAAGATCTAACATTCCTATTGCTCTTTGTCCATTGGCCAACGAAATAGTGATGCAGAAACTTCCAGGATCGCATTCCTTGGGTGGCAATGGCTTCTTAAAAATCGCGCTAACCTCCTTTGGTAATGGTACGTATTGATTTGTCGCCAAACGTCTCTCTCTCGAATCAAGTTCCTTAAAGAATTTTACGTAGGCGGGCATTCATTTGATTACCTCCAAAAGTGGTAGGTTGATGTTGACGTTCTTCAAGAGGTTGTATATCTATTGGTGGATTTATGTATCTTGTCTACTGGTTTAGGAACAAGTTCCTCATCTTGGTCCTCTATGCCATTGTCGATCTTCTTCCCACTGCGAAGGACGTGAACCGCCGACGCTTGCTCCGGTTGGCTTGGTAGCTTATCCTTCTCCTTATTTGACCTTGCAAAGTCAGTTGCTAGTTGGCCCATAGTTCTTTCCATCCTATCCATGTTTTTAGCTAGATCATGCACAACACCGGAAAGATGGTCAATTCCTCTCACCTTCTTCGAGAGTTCATCAATCTTTGCGTTCACCTTCGTAAGTCCCTCTCTATTGCTAATCGTCTCGGCCACTTGATTTTGCAGCCAAACCAACAGCTGATCATTTGGTTGAGTCGCATTAGATGCTTTTCCTTGCGTATGAAAATTATTTTGTTGTGGCGGCACTGGTGGTGCTTGAGCATATTGTGGTGGTGGATATTGTGGATCAGGTGGCATATGATTTGGATTTCTAGGGCCCCACTTGAAAAGAGGATTATCACGTTTCTTTTGATTCGAATAATTTTGGATCGCGTTAACATCCTCGTGTTGCTCAATGTTGTTTGGACACACATCCGCTGAATGCTGGGGGGATCCACACTGGTTACATGTTGCGGCCATCCTTTGTGCAGTGGCCTTGTTAGCTCGCTCGGCTTTCCAAGTAGCTAATTTCTCGTCAAATATCTCCTCACATTTCGCCTTCACTAACTTGCCATCGTCTAAATCAGGATTAGGGATGGAAACTTCGTTAACCCTCATTTTACGAGGCCGAGAGTTAGTTTGTCTAGATTTTTCGCTTTGCTTTTCCAACACCCGCCTCGCCCCGGTGGCTGTCAAATCTCTAAAATCTCCTCCCGCTGCTATCTCTACTTCTCGTTTCCCATGGTCTAATAATCCATCGAAGAAAAACTGGTTAGTCATCTCCGGAGAATAGTTGTGGTGGGGGCAAGCTTACAAAAGCGTCTTGTAACGCTCCCACGTTTCATGAAATAGCTCTCCATCCAACTGTTCAAAGGTAGCAATCTGCCTCCGAAGATGCCCCGTAGTTTGGTCCGAATAGTATTGATTTAAAAATTTCTCGCTGATCATATCCCAATCAGTCAACGAGCCAGGCTCTAGTGATAGTAGCCATGACTTCGCCTTGTCCTTCAAGCTGTACGGGAAACAAATCATTTGTACTTCCTCTTGGTGAAGGCCATGAACTACGAATCGCCCCACTTCATCAACAAAGTAGTTTAAAAATGCCAAGGGGTCCTCATGGACGTTTCCGTGAAAAGTCAGGAGTAAGTTAAGTTGATGTGGTTTGATTTCGACTGCCCTTGAGGTAGGTCCAAGGACAATGGAAGACCTAAAAGGTACAACCTTGGGACGTGCTAATCGCGCTGTCTTGGTGCTCGATCTCCCCTTGGTTCCCTAACTCGGTCATCAGCTCGCTCGTACGGGTCATGTGCGTGATGGTGCTCGCACTCGTATCTCCTTCCGAAATTGTTTTGCTCATAAACATGATCTTGATTCTCCAACCACTCGTTCACGTGCCTTTGATTGTTAACATAAGCATCAAGCTGTGGAAAATTCTCATTTCTAAATGTTATGTTCTCGATGTTGTGTTGACGCATGACATTGTTGTTCACCTCTTCGTTTTGCCTCATATTTGCCATGTTGGGTTGGTGATTGACAATGTTGTGCTGCTGGTTAAATCCTTTGTTTCTCCCCTCGTCTTGTCTCACGTTCTCCATGTGCTGCTGACAATTAGCCCAATTGGCTCGGGGTTGTGGTTGTCCATGCAAAATGATTGGTTCACTACCATACCATTTCGAATGGGGCGTGGTGGTGAATCGCCGTTTCGAACCGAATGTGCTCCTAACATAATGTTGGGAGCTTCGTCGCAAGCAAAATCAGTTGCTGTTGAAGAATCGTTCTCGGGAATAAAAACGGGTCTTGGTCTCGGTGGATTTGAACGGTTGATGTTGTCAATGAATGGTACAAGGTCGCGTTGAAGTGATCGCCTTCCTTGCATAAACTCAACAACACGTCAACGTACCAAATGGAAAAAACCAAGTGCGAAAATATAGATAATAAAGAAAAGAAAATAAATTAAAAAGAAAATGAAATGAAAAACATCTTAAATTCCTACTCGTTGCTTCCCCGGCAACGGCGCCAAATTCTTGACTCAAACTTTTGTGCACCCCTTTTTAATTAATTTAAAAGCACGTTAGTTTTCTCGCAAGAGTACGAGGTAACTGTAGGGTGATAAGTTTGACTCGAGTCGTATCTCTCAAGGAAACAACTGTTCGATCTTTCGGATGTTTTTCTCAATTTACAAATTAAAGTAAAATACATGTACAATTGGGGTTTTAAAAGAGATTGAGTTGATCATTATAACTAAAGCAATAATTAAACTAAAGCTATTTAAACTA
>BMAC01000001.1:4155520-4189943 GCA_014905375.1 Phtheirospermum japonicum | reverse complement strand
GTCTGCCTCCGTCTCTCTCTATCTTTTGCTACTCGTTTCGCCGGAAAGCTCGTTCTCCTATTCTTGAACATCGAACTTCGTCTATTACGCGTTGACCTCTTTCGGTTACTTAGCTGTAAGGTGAAAATAACGAAATATCACCTATTTACATCAATTACGAATAAAATACGGTAAAATAAGTCAGAACTATAAAAATACGGAATTATGCTTAAATCGTCCAACTTATACCAAAAAAAAAAATAGAAAAACGTACTAAAATACTAATAAAAATAAGGACAAATCTTTTCTAATCACCCATTAATCTTTATCAGAGAGATATCCCATCCAGGATTTAGAAAAACCACCTAGTGTGCCAAATTATCGGTGATTTAGATGAAAGGAGTACAAGACGGACACAGATAAATCTTAAGGAGATGGTCAGGTATGTGTGTCTGTCTACAAATTGTTTTAAGATTCATGAATCTTTGTACCTTTCTAAAATAGAGCCCAAGCGAGTGGAGGATGCGCTCAAGGATGAGTTCTGGATTCGGGCAATGCAAGAAGAGTTGGACCAGTTTGCCAAAAACTACGTTTGGGATTTAGTTCCACGACCAGAAAATTTCCACGTGACAGGAACCAAGTGGATATTCAAGAACAAGATTGATGAAGCAGGCAACATTGTGAGGAACAAAGCTCGACTGGTTGCACAAGGGTATACGCAAATTGAAGGAATCGATTTTGATGAAACTTTTGCCCCTGTTGCGCGCATTGAGTCGGTAAGGCTTTTGCTTTCTGTTGCTTGTTATATGAAAATTTCATCGCATCAAATGGACATTAAGAGTGCTTTTCTAAATGGAGTCTTAAGTGAAGAAGTGTATGTTGAGCAGCCTAAAGGATTTGTGGATCCTCAAAAACTAAATTTTGTTTTAAAATTGAAAAAGGCTCTGTATGGTTTAAAACAAGCTCCTAGAGATTGGTATGAAAGGCTAACTCAATATTTGCTTTATTTGAACTTTAGACGAGGGGAAGTTGATAAAACTTTATTCCTTCTTAAATCCAATAAGCACATCTTAATCGTCCAAATTTATGTGGATGATATTATTTTTGGATCCACTAACGAGCAGATGGTCAAGGAGTTTGTTACTCGAATGTCCAATACATTCGAGATGAGTATGGAAGGTAACCTCTCATACTTTCTTGGTTTACAAATCAAACAACTTGATGACGGTGTTTTTCTTTCCCAGGCTAAATATGCTAAGAACTTAGTTAAAAAGTTTGGTTTAGAAAGTGAAACTCACAAGAAAACACCACTGGGAAAAAACTGTGAATCTGTCGAGAGACGATGTTGGTAAGGGTGTTGATAACATCATGTATAGAAGTATGATAGGGAGTTTGTTGTATTTGACAGCAAGTAGACCAGATATTATGTATAGTGTGTGCTTATGTGCTAGATATCAGTCTAATCCAAAAGAGTCTCACTTAAAAGCAGTTAAAAGAATAATAAGGTATATTGCTGGTACAACTGAACTAGGTGTGTGGTACACAAAAGATACTGGTACTGAATTTGTAGGGTACACTGATTCGGATTGGGCTGGGGATGTGGTAGATAGAAAGAGTACTACTGGGGGATGTTTTTTTCTGGGTAACAATTTAATCTCTTGGTACAGCAAGAAGCAAAATTGTATTTCTCTTTCTACAGCTGAAGCCGAGTATATTGCAGCTGGAAGTGCATGCACACAATTACTGTGGATGAATCAAATGATAGAAGACTATGGTCTACACAGTAGTATCTTGACTGTGCTGTGTAACAATTCCAGTGCCATTGACATCTCCAAAAATCCAGTCCAGCATTCTCGAATCAAACACATTGACATAAGGTACCACTTTATTCGAGACCTAGTTGAGAGGAAGATTGTTAGCCTTGAGCATATTGGAACAGATAATCAGCTTACTGACATCTTCACTAAGGCATTAGATTTCGAGACCTTCTCTCGTTTGAGAAGAGATCTCGGTATGTGCATTGTTTAACCAATGTTGGTTTGTGATGTTGTGACACCTCTTCTTTACATCAGTCACAACATCTGTATACTTTTGCATGCATTTTTATCTTTCTTTTCATACATAATCCTAATGCATTAAGTTTGATTGAAAGTGCAATAAGGTCCTGTGTTGCAATAAAAGTGATGACAAAAAGAACCAACCTCTTCAATTAGGTGATTGTTGGATTTGCCCGCAGAAACTGATTTTCTCCCAGGTCCAAAAACAAGTGGTTTTTAATAGTAATTGCTGAATATTAAAAGATTCAAATCCCTTTAAGGATGAAGAAAATATGGATACAAAATGATCCAATCTTTAAATATCACCTTCTTGAGAGATCTTGACGTAGTCATTAACTTGGGTTAAGGGGTAAGCTTCCATTGACTTCACCTAAGGCAATGTTAGTTTATAATGTTGTCGGTAATAAGAAGCAACATTGGATCAAGTCACTGAAATCTTACTATGTTTTTGTATATTCTTTTAGGTCATGTTTTTTAGGCATCCCATAGGACATTCATACTTTTTGAAGATGCCATCTTGCTGTGCGTTTTGTTGCGTGTGTTATTTGTCTATCTTGAAAACTCTTAATTTTGTTTTGAATTGAGCTAACTAAGTGTTTCAGTGGAGTTAAAATCGGAAGGCTGGACAGGTAATGACGATGTGAATTTGGTGAGTGAAAATTAACATTGCACAAGATTGGTTCTACTGGGCTGATGGTTCAATTTTTCTAGCTCTGTACTCCGGCCGAAATTGTATTCAGGGCTATACAATTTAATTTTGTTTAAAAAAAAAATAGAGATAATGGGAAGAGATAATGGGATTATTGTGTGATCACGTAGCCTAATCTAAGGGGGAGTGGCGCTTTTTAAAAAGGAAATAAAAATCGTGCTTTAGACCAAAAATCCGCAAGTAGTGAAATTAGAGGTTTTTCCTTATTTTTACTTTCTCTCTCCTTATGCAACAGTTACTTTTTGGGCATAAAAACCTGAACCTTTTTTACCGTTTGATCACAACTCAATAACCCTCTGAACTCTCAAACTTCCTTATCTCTCTCCAATTCTCTCGATTTTCTTGTCTTCTCTTGTGTGTTTGAGAATCTGAAGGATGTCAAATCCGCCGTCGCCTTCGTCTGTTCCAGAATTACCAGCAGAACTCCGCCACACCGGCGAATAGGTCCCTGCACCCTATGTGCGAGTTGGTGGCCTGGATATTCACGCCGAAATCGGTGGTGGTTCCTCATCCATCCCACCACCGCTATAAACATCGCCACCACCCTCGCCGGTAAAAGATTCCAGCGCTGCTGTTCCAATTTCGCCGCCGATTGACGCCACGCCTGTAGCGCAAGTGTTCCCAGGTCAGCCAGGGAACGAAATTGATGTTGATAATCCCTCCAATTTGGTGTTTATTCCTCCCGGTGTTGTGCCGCCCGCAGTACCGAAGAGCAAGGCTGGGCCGCGCCGCCATGTGCCTATTGAACATATGAACCTCCAGGAGGATGTCACTATAATGTCCGACCCTGATGATGAAGATTTTGTTCCTGCTGCTCTGGTTGAAGGGTTCGAGCCGCCGCTTTCTTCTGCCCCGAGTCTGCCGAAAAAGAAGTTTACTCGCTAGAAATAGCTCGTAAGGAAGGCCGATAGGAGACCTAGCTCGGCGAAAGTCAAGGTTTCTCCTGGCTCCTCTGCCACAGAGTATTCCTCGCCTCCCTACACTGTTTTGGACTTTCTCACCGGCGAAGTTACTAGTTCTTCCAAACCGCCTGCCGATATTCCCCCTTCGTCTCCAGTTCATGATGATCAACCTGAGTTTGATGCAGGTTTGTTTGAGCATTCTGGGGATTCTTCCCTTGATATACCTCTGCGTGATATTCTTGAAGCATGTAAGAAGGACAAGAAGAAAAAGAAAGTTGCTCTGAAGGATGATGTTGGTATTCATGTTGATACCCCCTTACCAACATCACATCCTTCTCCGATTGTGTCGTCCTCCCGTACTGCCTCTGTTCCCCTTGCATATCATGCTCTCATGCCAACCACTTCCGATGCCTGTGCACACTCCCAGTCCTCTACAGACACTCCTACTTCGGTCCTTGAACTTGAGGATATGGATCCTTTTTTGGAGAATATTCTGACTGCTGAAGCTGCTGATTTGTTTGATGAGTACCGGACCCACCACATGATTGCAGAGCGCCGTGTCCCTGTTGAGTTGTTTGAGAGGCACAATTTGATTGCTTACTTCCAGCACAAAGGTATGTATTCCACAGTCTCCACTACCATACCGTTTGTCCGGGATATTGTGGTTGAGTTTTATGCAAATTTGTTGTCGTCTATTGTCGATTCAAACTCTGTGAACTATGACAAGGTGTTTGTTCGTGGTCGGGTGTTTAGTTTCACCCCGGATTTAATTGATAATTTGTTTGGCACTGAGCCATATCGGGGTGAATCTACTGTGGATAATATGGATGAAGTTGTTTCTTTTTTGTTGGGTGGTATGGTGCATACATGGTTTGAACAGTTGCCGAGCACTAGGCTCTCTTCTCTCTACTCTATCTTGCACAAGGTGGCTATTTGCAACTGGGTCCCCTCCAAGAACACGACGTGTGTTACGCGGCCTCAGGCCCAGTTCTTGTTCAGGCTTGGAAGGGGAGTTCAGTTTAATTTTGGCCAGCATGTTTTTGACACCATTGCTAAGTTTACCACCATGAAGTCTGCGGTCTCGTTGTGTTTTTCTTCTTTGATTTTCAGCTTGCTAAAGTACCAGGGTTTGACGCTTCGTCCCGATGATGTGCTCACGGGTAAAGCTGATTGGTTTACTTTGAGAGGTCAGCATGTTACCGGTGCCAGAGTCATTGATCTTCCTTGGCAGGAGCCGCTTCACGCCGATGTTGGTAGTGATGTTGGGACGGCTGCTCCCAACATGGTCCGCATTTCTGCACAAGTTCTTCGTACACATGTGGCTTCCATTGATTTGCAGATGACTCAGCTGAAGGCTCTTCGTAGATCTCTCTTGAAGGCCCTTTCGCTTTCTGGTCAAAAAGGGGGAGGAGTTGACGCTGAAGATGTTGCTGACGCTGCTGAAGATGTTGCTAAAAAAGACGTTGCTGAAGATGTTGTTGGTGGTGAAGATGCTGTTGCTGCCAAAGCCTTGGCCAGTCTTGCTCAGGAAAAGCGAAGGAATCGAATTCGCGCTCGCGATAAGGCTTTGAGGAGAATGATGCGAATGCAGAAGAGGAAGAGGAAGAGGAAGGAAAGGGGTGAAGGAACTTCGACATCCCCTCGTCGTTCGAAGAGGGTTCGAAGTCATTAAGTTCCTTTATTTTGTTTTGTTTTGTTAAGTGTTATTTTGAACAATATTGGTATGTAATGTTGGTTTGAATTTTAACAACATTGGGTGTTTTGTTTAGGGGGAGTTTTCTAACTTAGGGGGAGTTAGTATTTTTATTTTCATTTGTGTTTGAGTCGTAGTGTTTTGTCCAAAAAGGCAAAAGAGGGAGATTGTTGAGGAATTTATTCTTGGCAATAATTCTTATTTTGTTATTTGCCTTTCTTGGGCACAAAATAAGTTAGGAAATTAGATCTAGGAGTATATTGTGTTTCCTAATTTATGTATAAGACTTTATTAGTTTTCTAGATTGTGTTTAGGATTTTTTTTGTCTTATTTACCAAATTTAGGATTCTAGGATTGTCTATTTAAGACAAGAGAGAATCCTAAAACTACTTATGATCTTTACGCACGGGATATTGAAGGACGATGCACAGCAACGCAAGACGCACGGCAAGGACTGAAGAACACGAAAACGACTTGGAGCCATTGATCGAGAGCGACAAGATATTTGAAGTTGCGTGACCAACGGAGAAGAGCTTGTTCAACCTAGGCGACAAGTATTTTAGTATCATGTGTTTTGATACTTTAGTTTTCATATATTACTTGATATTTTTGTGTTGATCGAAAAACAAGAAAATAATATAGTTTTCGGGTTTGTACACTCAAGTTCACAAGTACTTTTACTTGTGAACTGAATTTGTTATATCGTGTTCTTAAATTTATTTTCCGCTACATATTTTTATTTTACTCTGGTCGATGTTGTTAACCAGTGTTGTTTAACATTGATAACAACATCGTAAATTTGAGACTTATTTTCAAAACCATAGATTTTCAAATTTTACACATCAGATTTTAAATTATATTCCTCAATCCTTCATATACTTAGGAACTCTTAATTTATTCAAAAAAAACAAAATATTTGATTAAATCAAATTACCTTGAAGCTTTTAGAACTATTCAAAATCTTATTTGTTCTTCTTTATCGAACATTACTTTTCTCATTTTTTAAAGTCATATGTACTTTAAGACATACTCGTATGGAAAATCACAATAATTCTATTTATTTCTAAAGAATTATGATCTGTTCGACAAATTCAGTTTACCAATATATTTGATTTGCTGAAACAACAAACTTCTAATTGAGACAATATCATTTGTTATTACCAAGCCCAACTTACTTGCCCATCTGTATAAGTTGTTTATGCTCTTATTAAGAAACCGGCCTACAAAATTAGCCCAAATTAAACTCGCTCAATATTTAATAATGCCCAAAAGTAAGTAAGATACTTGGGTCCGCAATAACAAACTGCAGCCTGGCCTTTATTTACAGAAGAACATATCTCCTTGTCGTTCTGTTCACGCCGCTTGATCCGTCACCGCCAGATATTCATTGTCCAAAACGCTGCTTTGTCTGCCAAGTTTCCTGTCAAAAATCTTTTGTCAACCAACATCAGAGAAGAGAAAACTTCAGACGTGGGTTCACCATGACTCCTCTATGCCTCTGGGTTAATGTAAATCACGTCACAATTTTTGATTCTCACACACCAGACTTAATTCTTAAAAGTAATTAATTACAAGTATATTCCATTTGAAAGTAATCTTCAAATCCTACTTTGAAAAAGAATTTAGAAACTATACCACAATTCTGCCAACAGGTTAATTGAATAAACACCATTAAAAATGGAAATACTCAACCGAATAAAGTCTTAATTTTTCTAAGGACATTGGTTGAGATAATTTTTTGCAAAAACACAACTCAATTTAAAATAAGGATCTATATTTTCCTTGACAGAATATTACTTATCTTAATTTGCAGATTTTCTATGGAGATTGGATGAGTTTTTAAAACTCCGATCTATATGCAAATTCATAACCGCAGGATGGGTGCCATCTCTAAGAAAACAACTACTCATTTTTAAGTTGTTGGAAAAAATGTGTGTGGTTTTTTTAGAAATGCACAAACTAACAATTCAAAGTTTAATTCGAGTTGATTTTTGGATACTCGGTATAAAAAAATTGGTATAAAAAAATCGACAAATGCTGCGGTCAAAAAGCTATCAGCATATGCTGACAGTTACCTATACTGGGAAAAAATCCGACGGTCAAAAAGTCATCAGCATATGCTGACGGGTTCCTATACTGACGGTCAAAAAGTTATCAGCATATGACGGATTGCTGACGTGTAGCCATCAGCGACCCGTCAGCATTGTCGAATTGCCATTATTTGGCAACGGGTTTGTTGACGGCCTCTACCCTTCAGCTATATATATATATATATATATATATATGATTGAGTTCAAATGAGAACCCCGTCATTATATCTGAACCTAGGGACTAATCCTGGCCTTAGATCTAATATTGCACAGTAAAATTATATGTCCAGGTTCATTGTGCTTTTTACACTGTACTGTAGTGCTAAAATCAGTCCAGTTTTTTTAATTTAATTATATATATATATTTTTTACGTTTTAAAACATGCAATATGTATCTTAAATTGTAGATCTTGAGAATGTGATTAATTTGATATATATTTCATTCAAAACGAATAAAATTTGAAAAAGTTATGGTTTGTTGAAGATTTGAGTTTCATTTCAAATTTTTGAAACGTTTATATATGAAATTTGCGATAATTTTTGTATACAATCGTAGTATTTTTTTTTCTTAATCTATTGTGCTTTCTAAAGAATAATGTAGTGCTCTTTGTAAACGTTGATATATGTCAAAAATACCTTTTTTAATTAATTAATGCATTTTTTTACATTATTACCATGCTGACATGTCATGATCTCAACCATTAAGATTATCCAATCTAATGGTCAATATGAGTCCCTAGGTTCACATATAATGACGGGTTCTCATTTGAACCCAACCCTATATATATATATATATATATATATATATAGGATTAGGTTCAAATGAGAACCATGTCCCTATATGTGAACCTAGGGTCAATTATGAGCCTTAGATATAATTAAATGGATGGATCAGATTTTTTTGTATATTTCCTTATTTAATTTCGGATAACGNTCCAGTGCCATTGACATCTCCAAAAATCCAGTCCAGCATTCTCGAATCAAACACATTGACATAAGGTACCACTTTATTCGAGACCTAGTTGAGAGGAAGATTGTTAGCCTTGAGCATATTGGAACAGATAATCAGCTTACTGACATCTTCACTAAGGCATTAGATTTCGAGACCTTCTCTCGTTTGAGAAGAGATCTCGGTATGTGCATTGTTTAACCAATGTTGGTTTGTGATGTTGTGACACCTCTTCTTTACATCAGTCACAACATCTGTATACTTTTGC
Source organism: Phtheirospermum japonicum (assembly GCA_014905375.1). NCBI lineage: Eukaryota > Viridiplantae > Streptophyta > Magnoliopsida > Lamiales > Orobanchaceae > Phtheirospermum > Phtheirospermum japonicum. The sequence continues at coordinate 4,181,296 of BMAC01000001.1, read as the reverse complement.
ATGCATTTTTATCTTTCTTTTCATACATAATCCTAATGCATTAAGTTTGATTGAAAGTGCAATAAGGTCCTGTGTTGCAATAAAAGTGATGACAAAAAGAACCAACCTCTTCAATTAGGTGATTGTTGGATTTGCCCGCAGAAACTGATTTTCTCCCAGGTCCAAAAACAAGTGGTTTTTAATAGTAATTGCTGAATATTAAAAGATTCAAATCCCTTTAAGGATGAAGAAAATATGGATACAAAATGATCCAATCTTTAAATATCACCTTCTTGAGAGATCTTGACGTAGTCATTAACTTGGGTTAAGGGGTAAGCTTCCATTGACTTCACCTAAGGCAATGTTAGTTTATAATGTTGTCGGTAATAAGAAGCAACATTGGATCAAGTCACTGAAATCTTACTATGTTTTTGTATATTCTTTTAGGTCATGTTTTTTAGGCATCCCATAGGACATTCATACTTTTTGAAGATGCCATCTTGCTGTGCGTTTTGTTGCGTGTGTTATTTGTCTATCTTGAAAACTCTTAATTTTGTTTTGAATTGAGCTAACTAAGTGTTTCAGTGGAGTTAAAATCGGAAGGCTGGACAGGTAATGACGATGTGAATTTGGTGAGTGAAAATTAACATTGCACAAGATTGGTTCTACTGGGCTGATGGTTCAATTTTTCTAGCTCTGTACTCCGGCCGAAATTGTATTCAGGGCTATACAATTTAATTTTGTTTAAAAAAAAAATAGAGATAATGGGAAGAGATAATGGGATTATTGTGTGATCACGTAGCCTAATCTAAGGGGGAGTGGCGCTTTTTAAAAAGGAAATAAAAATCGTGCTTTAGACCAAAAATCCGCAAGTAGTGAAATTAGAGGTTTTTCCTTATTTTTACTTTCTCTCTCCTTATGCAACAGTTACTTTTTGGGCATAAAAACCTGAACCTTTTTTACCGTTTGATCACAACTCAATAACCCTCTGAACTCTCAAACTTCCTTATCTCTCTCCAATTCTCTCGATTTTCTTGTCTTCTCTTGTGTGTTTGAGAATCTGAAGGATGTCAAATCCGCCGTCGCCTTCGTCTGTTCCAGAATTACCAGCAGAACTCCGCCACACCGGCGAATAGGTCCCTGCACCCTATGTGCGAGTTGGTGGCCTGGATATTCACGCCGAAATCGGTGGTGGTTCCTCATCCATCCCACCACCGCTATAAACATCGCCACCACCCTCGCCGGTAAAAGATTCCAGCGCTGCTGTTCCAATTTCGCCGCCGATTGACGCCACGCCTGTAGCGCAAGTGTTCCCAGGTCAGCCAGGGAACGAAATTGATGTTGATAATCCCTCCAATTTGGTGTTTATTCCTCCCGGTGTTGTGCCGCCCGCAGTACCGAAGAGCAAGGCTGGGCCGCGCCGCCATGTGCCTATTGAACATATGAACCTCCAGGAGGATGTCACTATAATGTCCGACCCTGATGATGAAGATTTTGTTCCTGCTGCTCTGGTTGAAGGGTTCGAGCCGCCGCTTTCTTCTGCCCCGAGTCTGCCGAAAAAGAAGTTTACTCGCTAGAAATAGCTCGTAAGGAAGGCCGATAGGAGACCTAGCTCGGCGAAAGTCAAGGTTTCTCCTGGCTCCTCTGCCACAGAGTATTCCTCGCCTCCCTACACTGTTTTGGACTTTCTCACCGGCGAAGTTACTAGTTCTTCCAAACCGCCTGCCGATATTCCCCCTTCGTCTCCAGTTCATGATGATCAACCTGAGTTTGATGCAGGTTTGTTTGAGCATTCTGGGGATTCTTCCCTTGATATACCTCTGCGTGATATTCTTGAAGCATGTAAGAAGGACAAGAAGAAAAAGAAAGTTGCTCTGAAGGATGATGTTGGTATTCATGTTGATACCCCCTTACCAACATCACATCCTTCTCCGATTGTGTCGTCCTCCCGTACTGCCTCTGTTCCCCTTGCATATCATGCTCTCATGCCAACCACTTCCGATGCCTGTGCACACTCCCAGTCCTCTACAGACACTCCTACTTCGGTCCTTGAACTTGAGGATATGGATCCTTTTTTGGAGAATATTCTGACTGCTGAAGCTGCTGATTTGTTTGATGAGTACCGGACCCACCACATGATTGCAGAGCGCCGTGTCCCTGTTGAGTTGTTTGAGAGGCACAATTTGATTGCTTACTTCCAGCACAAAGGTATGTATTCCACAGTCTCCACTACCATACCGTTTGTCCGGGATATTGTGGTTGAGTTTTATGCAAATTTGTTGTCGTCTATTGTCGATTCAAACTCTGTGAACTATGACAAGGTGTTTGTTCGTGGTCGGGTGTTTAGTTTCACCCCGGATTTAATTGATAATTTGTTTGGCACTGAGCCATATCGGGGTGAATCTACTGTGGATAATATGGATGAAGTTGTTTCTTTTTTGTTGGGTGGTATGGTGCATACATGGTTTGAACAGTTGCCGAGCACTAGGCTCTCTTCTCTCTACTCTATCTTGCACAAGGTGGCTATTTGCAACTGGGTCCCCTCCAAGAACACGACGTGTGTTACGCGGCCTCAGGCCCAGTTCTTGTTCAGGCTTGGAAGGGGAGTTCAGTTTAATTTTGGCCAGCATGTTTTTGACACCATTGCTAAGTTTACCACCATGAAGTCTGCGGTCTCGTTGTGTTTTTCTTCTTTGATTTTCAGCTTGCTAAAGTACCAGGGTTTGACGCTTCGTCCCGATGATGTGCTCACGGGTAAAGCTGATTGGTTTACTTTGAGAGGTCAGCATGTTACCGGTGCCAGAGTCATTGATCTTCCTTGGCAGGAGCCGCTTCACGCCGATGTTGGTAGTGATGTTGGGACGGCTGCTCCCAACATGGTCCGCATTTCTGCACAAGTTCTTCGTACACATGTGGCTTCCATTGATTTGCAGATGACTCAGCTGAAGGCTCTTCGTAGATCTCTCTTGAAGGCCCTTTCGCTTTCTGGTCAAAAAGGGGGAGGAGTTGACGCTGAAGATGTTGCTGACGCTGCTGAAGATGTTGCTAAAAAAGACGTTGCTGAAGATGTTGTTGGTGGTGAAGATGCTGTTGCTGCCAAAGCCTTGGCCAGTCTTGCTCAGGAAAAGCGAAGGAATCGAATTCGCGCTCGCGATAAGGCTTTGAGGAGAATGATGCGAATGCAGAAGAGGAAGAGGAAGAGGAAGGAAAGGGGTGAAGGAACTTCGACATCCCCTCGTCGTTCGAAGAGGGTTCGAAGTCATTAAGTTCCTTTATTTTGTTTTGTTTTGTTAAGTGTTATTTTGAACAATATTGGTATGTAATGTTGGTTTGAATTTTAACAACATTGGGTGTTTTGTTTAGGGGGAGTTTTCTAACTTAGGGGGAGTTAGTATTTTTATTTTCATTTGTGTTTGAGTCGTAGTGTTTTGTCCAAAAAGGCAAAAGAGGGAGATTGTTGAGGAATTTATTCTTGGCAATAATTCTTATTTTGTTATTTGCCTTTCTTGGGCACAAAATAAGTTAGGAAATTAGATCTAGGAGTATATTGTGTTTCCTAATTTATGTATAAGACTTTATTAGTTTTCTAGATTGTGTTTAGGATTTTTTTTGTCTTATTTACCAAATTTAGGATTCTAGGATTGTCTATTTAAGACAAGAGAGAATCCTAAAACTACTTATGATCTTTACGCACGGGATATTGAAGGACGATGCACAGCAACGCAAGACGCACGGCAAGGACTGAAGAACACGAAAACGACTTGGAGCCATTGATCGAGAGCGACAAGATATTTGAAGTTGCGTGACCAACGGAGAAGAGCTTGTTCAACCTAGGCGACAAGTATTTTAGTATCATGTGTTTTGATACTTTAGTTTTCATATATTACTTGATATTTTTGTGTTGATCGAAAAACAAGAAAATAATATAGTTTTCGGGTTTGTACACTCAAGTTCACAAGTACTTTTACTTGTGAACTGAATTTGTTATATCGTGTTCTTAAATTTATTTTCCGCTACATATTTTTATTTTACTCTGGTCGATGTTGTTAACCAGTGTTGTTTAACATTGATAACAACATCGTAAATTTGAGACTTATTTTCAAAACCATAGATTTTCAAATTTTACACATCAGATTTTAAATTATATTCCTCAATCCTTCATATACTTAGGAACTCTTAATTTATTCAAAAAAAACAAAATATTTGATTAAATCAAATTACCTTGAAGCTTTTAGAACTATTCAAAATCTTATTTGTTCTTCTTTATCGAACATTACTTTTCTCATTTTTTAAAGTCATATGTACTTTAAGACATACTCGTATGGAAAATCACAATAATTCTATTTATTTCTAAAGAATTATGATCTGTTCGACAAATTCAGTTTACCAATATATTTGATTTGCTGAAACAACAAACTTCTAATTGAGACAATATCATTTGTTATTACCAAGCCCAACTTACTTGCCCATCTGTATAAGTTGTTTATGCTCTTATTAAGAAACCGGCCTACAAAATTAGCCCAAATTAAACTCGCTCAATATTTAATAATGCCCAAAAGTAAGTAAGATACTTGGGTCCGCAATAACAAACTGCAGCCTGGCCTTTATTTACAGAAGAACATATCTCCTTGTCGTTCTGTTCACGCCGCTTGATCCGTCACCGCCAGATATTCATTGTCCAAAACGCTGCTTTGTCTGCCAAGTTTCCTGTCAAAAATCTTTTGTCAACCAACATCAGAGAAGAGAAAACTTCAGACGTGGGTTCACCATGACTCCTCTATGCCTCTGGGTTAATGTAAATCACGTCACAATTTTTGATTCTCACACACCAGACTTAATTCTTAAAAGTAATTAATTACAAGTATATTCCATTTGAAAGTAATCTTCAAATCCTACTTTGAAAAAGAATTTAGAAACTATACCACAATTCTGCCAACAGGTTAATTGAATAAACACCATTAAAAATGGAAATACTCAACCGAATAAAGTCTTAATTTTTCTAAGGACATTGGTTGAGATAATTTTTTGCAAAAACACAACTCAATTTAAAATAAGGATCTATATTTTCCTTGACAGAATATTACTTATCTTAATTTGCAGATTTTCTATGGAGATTGGATGAGTTTTTAAAACTCCGATCTATATGCAAATTCATAACCGCAGGATGGGTGCCATCTCTAAGAAAACAACTACTCATTTTTAAGTTGTTGGAAAAAATGTGTGTGGTTTTTTTAGAAATGCACAAACTAACAATTCAAAGTTTAATTCGAGTTGATTTTTGGATACTCGGTATAAAAAAATTGGTATAAAAAAATCGACAAATGCTGCGGTCAAAAAGCTATCAGCATATGCTGACAGTTACCTATACTGGGAAAAAATCCGACGGTCAAAAAGTCATCAGCATATGCTGACGGGTTCCTATACTGACGGTCAAAAAGTTATCAGCATATGACGGATTGCTGACGTGTAGCCATCAGCGACCCGTCAGCATTGTCGAATTGCCATTATTTGGCAACGGGTTTGTTGACGGCCTCTACCCTTCAGCTATATATATATATATATATATATATATGATTGAGTTCAAATGAGAACCCCGTCATTATATCTGAACCTAGGGACTAATCCTGGCCTTAGATCTAATATTGCACAGTAAAATTATATGTCCAGGTTCATTGTGCTTTTTACACTGTACTGTAGTGCTAAAATCAGTCCAGTTTTTTTAATTTAATTATATATATATATTTTTTACGTTTTAAAACATGCAATATGTATCTTAAATTGTAGATCTTGAGAATGTGATTAATTTGATATATATTTCATTCAAAACGAATAAAATTTGAAAAAGTTATGGTTTGTTGAAGATTTGAGTTTCATTTCAAATTTTTGAAACGTTTATATATGAAATTTGCGATAATTTTTGTATACAATCGTAGTATTTTTTTTTCTTAATCTATTGTGCTTTCTAAAGAATAATGTAGTGCTCTTTGTAAACGTTGATATATGTCAAAAATACCTTTTTTAATTAATTAATGCATTTTTTTACATTATTACCATGCTGACATGTCATGATCTCAACCATTAAGATTATCCAATCTAATGGTCAATATGAGTCCCTAGGTTCACATATAATGACGGGTTCTCATTTGAACCCAACCCTATATATATATATATATATATGTATGTATGTATATATATATGGTTGGGTTCCTGTGAGAATAGGTCCGTGTGTGAGATATGAATGAATCCTAACCATTATAACTAATCTAATCTAATTAAAAAAATAATAAAAGGCTTCCTTTATCAATTGAGAATAAATCCTAGGCTCGTAATGTACTTGGTTCATCTCTTCTATCCCGCCTAGTGCCTTTTAGAACCGAGGGGCCGAAACCTCGCAACACTGGTAGCGCTTGCTTTTCCTTGCTTGGTAATTGATCTTTGTGATCCCTTTTTCTTACTTAACTTCTCAAAAAGGACGAAGTCCTCCTTCGCAATTTCTACTGTGATTTCTCAAGGAAAGAAATCAATTAAAACCCGCTTGCAACTCTACGAAGAACCCTAATTTTTGATAAGTTTCGATCGCATTTCGAAAATCTGATTGTCATCGAATGATTTTGTCTCCTGCTCAATTTATCAAAACCAATTCATCTAATTTATCTACATAATTCTTCGATCGAGCAGCCGCAAAGAACAAAATTCATCAGAACACGCATGTGTAAAACTTATCCTGCTCGATCTCCTACTTGATTTTTTCCTGGTTCTACGAGTTTCAATTTTAGTTGCAACCCGATGGCTTCGATTTCGAACGAATCAAGTAATGTTTTATTTTAATTAGGGGGTTCATCTAATTCAGGATTTCATATTATTTTTCGGATTTTTGAGTTTGGATTTTTTGTTTTAATTAGGTAAAGTCTTGTGCGTGTTGTCATCCGATGCAAGTCTGATATGGTTTATGCAAAGGTAAGTGTTAGTATGTGCACATTAATGTTTTCACTTGTGCATGGTCGTACAGTAGCTATGGTGTTTGCACATGTTATGATTAAAGATTTCGTCTGATGTCGTTGTCGACTGATGCAAGTCTGATGTGGTTTGTGCACAAGGTAAGTATCAGTATGTACACATTAATGTGTTCACATTTGCATGATCATACAGTAGTTATGGTGTTTGCACATGTTATGATTAAACAATCATGTGCGTGTTGTCGTCTGATGTCGTTGTCGTCTGATGCAAGTCTGATGTGGTTTGTGCACAAGTAAGTGTTAGTATGTGCACATTAATTTGTTCACTTGTGCATGATCGTGCAGTTGCTATGGTTTTTGTACATGTTATGATCAAAAAATCACGTGCATGTTGTCGTCTGATGTGGTTTATGCACAAGTGTCAGTATGTGCACATTTCACTTGTGCACGATCGTACAGTAGTTATGGTGTTTGCACATGTTATGATTAAAAATTCATGTGCATATTGTTGTTTGATGCAAGTGTGATGTGGTTTGTGCAAGTAAGTGTCAGTTTGTGCACATTAATATTTACTTATTTGCGTCCCATTAAAGTATGCACAATATGTCCCATATGGTTTAACATTCTTATGCACACTTTCTTTTGATGTCATTTCAGTTGATGTGCATTGACTCAGCTGAAACTTTCACAGGTGATGTTGAATGTTTTTCCGAAATTGGCAGTATCTACTGTGATCTAAACAAGGGTATAAGAACAACTTATTTCGCACATTGTAATATGCAGGTCATTTGAAGAAGAGTGCAAAAAAGGGATCAACTTGCAGATTTTAAGATAGACCCTTAAGATTGTTTTCTTCTTATTATTTTTTAAAATTTTGTAAACTGATTTATGCACAAGTAAGCATATTTTTGTGCAAAACTGTGTAATAAAATTTGCACTGTAGTTCAATAAAAATATGCATAGTAGCATTTCATGAATTCCTGTTAAAGTTGTTGGTCTATTGAACTTTTGGTACTAAATATGAGATTGAGCTATGGTTTTTCCGTATTTCAGAATTAAAAATATTTGGCCTTTTTTTCATCAAATTTTTTTTGAGTTTTTTTTGTTGATATACCATAGTTTATTAAAGTAAATTCTTGGGAATTATAAGACAATCATAAAATGAATCGACAATTTGGTTCAGTTTGGAAGATTTCATTATCCAATTGATTGTGTTGTGCTTTTGTACTTTTGCGATGGACCATGAGTTTCAGGTGGGTTATGTTTATGTGCACATGTAAATGTCAATATATGCACAATTATGCAATAAAATCTGCACAATAATACAATAAATTATGCACACAAAAGTAGAATAAAACAAACTGAAGTAGATTATTTTCCACTATTTTTTATTTAATCACACGTTGTAAACATATATCTTATTCAAATAAGAACTTGAATTAAAATTTGCGAGTGGACAAAAAGATAATTTTAGAAAAAAAATCTAAAATATCTCTTTCATTTTTTTTTTTACAACTTTCTAACATCGTACTGCATCAACGGTGTATGGTCTGGGCCAGTCAAGATTCTACCTAATGGTCAGATCCTAATGTTGTTACAACAATTTGAAATAAAACACTAAAATTATTAGTGCATATTACTCAACATAATGTCATAATTAAATTATAAGCCATATCTTATACAATCTTTATTGTGCAAATTCTTAGTCCATATAGTGCAAATTCGTAGTCTATATTGTGCGTGGTTAGTAACTATGTTGTGCACATATCTGAAACTAATGTAACATTATAATTTAAAATGGTATACTACGAAGTTTTAAATGGTATAACGGTCTGACAGAAAAATGAACTTGCTACAACAATCTGATTCATTCTAACAATCTGCATACAAAACATACACATACTACCAAAAGTTATTAGCTAGTAAGTTTGTGCAACCAAGGGGACAATATATTTACTAATTGTAAATTCCAATACAAGATAATGTAACAATATTAACGTAATGATATTTTGAAAATAAAATCATCAGAAAATCTAACAACTCCAAATTAATTCAAACTGGAACATTAGAATTGAAAACTAATTTCAAATTAAAAAACTAAATCAAGGGACTAATTCGTCGCATGCAAATCATTTTTTAAACCAGCCTTCCGTTCAAATTTCTTTGCCTTGTAAGTGAGAGATACTCCTTCGCGATTTGCACGTTTACATTTTTCAAGTTATTTATCTCTCTGCATACTAAAGAGTGACAATACTTCTCGTGGATATAATTTGACTCTTTTTGATCTACTACCTTATAATCCCACACAGTTGGCCTTCAATTCAGCCCCATATATGACACCATGTGCCTTATAGCGAAACACCCAAATCTACATTCTCAACCCCTGTTGTGCATGGCATCTCCGAAATGTGTAGTTCAAATTTTGCAACCACATTTGCGTAGTTGGCCACATTATGTACTTTTAAAAACTTTGAAAATGCATCTTTCTACAAAAAATTAAAACAATTCGTATGAACAAAAATGACAAAGAACAACTGCATACATTGATGCATTATAAGTAATAAATTGCACAATAATAAGAACTTTTGTGCACATTAATAAAAATTATTTTCCAGAGAATGATGCAGTCAAGAGAAGTATAGGAAAAACTGCATGCACATATATGATACACATTACTAAATAATACATTGCACAATAATAAGAATTCTTGTGCACAATAATAATAAATCCTATCTAGAGGTTGACATAATCAAGAAAAAATACCACATAGATACAAGAATAATAATTCAAGCTAGATAACAAAAGTTAGACCTCAAGCAAATAAAAACTCAAAGGATTCAATACAAATATTTTAGGTTAGAAAAGTGAAACATAAGATTTAACAATTTGCTGACAAAGAACAAGACAAACCATTATCAGCATCTTTGGTTATTGATAAAAGAATATCATCATCATTTAAGTAAATAATATAACTAAAAAAAATATTTGTTAACATTCAATCGTGAAGTCGTTAGGCAGTTAATGTTAGAACAAAATAATTCTAAATCCGAAACATCAAATTCACGAAAAAAAAAGGGGAAAACTTACCAGCATTCTTGTTGGGCGAAATTTTCTTTTTCGGGCGAAATTTCTGCATAGTTTGTCCCATCGATTGACGTATACTCTAGGGTTTCGGGATTTTGAAGATGGGGAGGAGATTCTAGACAATTTTCACATAAAGAATAATCCGAAAATAAGTTTTGCTAGATAATTGTGCATATACTCTAGGGAGTATACTCTGACATTTTTGCTTCTGTGTGTGATGAATGATTCGAGAATTCGACAAAAATGAAGGTAATTTTGCTTTTGTACAAGAAAATGGAGACAATGGAGAAGACGAGTGCCCAAAATTGATGAAATGAGAAATCCACATAATTACTAAAATACCACCGAATAATTGCGGAAAAAAGGATTAAAATGACTGGTCAGGGTTCATTCTCGTTTCTCACCTATGGATCAATTCTTACAAGATCCTATATATATATATATATATAACTTTTACGGTGTCATGAGGACACCATTATTCACTTAATCACGACCATTGGATCAAAAATTTGTTACAAATATTGAAAATGGATGGATGTAAATGCTGGGTGGGTGAGGGGGTGGAGGTCATGGTGCATTCACGGCAACGTAGTCATTTTCTACACACACGCGCGCGCGCGCGCACACACACACACACATATATATAACTATTTTAAGGGATATATAATAAATATAAATATAATATATAATAAGTTTCAATAAATAGTAATATATATTTATAATAAATAATCCTTTTTACAAAACACTTTTTAATAATAATATATAATTATGTTTAATTATTTATAAATGTAATATTATATATATAATTATTTCAAGTGATATATAATAAGTATAAAAATATAATATTTATAATAAATATTTTTAATTAAAAATACAAAATTTTGTAATTTTCTTCTATTATATATAATAATAGTATATATTTATAATATCACTATTTATAAATATTATATATAAATAATAATGGCTCTGTTTGGCAATCAGCGGATAGCGGATAGCTGATTGCATTAGCTGTAGCGGATAGCTGATTGCATTAGCTGATTTGACTAGCTGATTGTATTAGCAGTTTGTATAAAAGTGTTTGGTAAATATTTGATTAGTGATAGCTGTTTGATCGTGTAAAATGACTAAAAAGGGGCATGTGCACAATTTATTTTTGAATATTTCTTTTATTAATAACAAAATTTATATTATATTTAATAATTAAAGTAATTTTTACAAAACAATAATCATTATTTAAAAATTATTATTTATAAAAAAAATTGAGTTGTAATTTTTAATATATTATATTTAATTTTGATAATTATTACTATTATTTAATTGTAATAAATTTTTGTATGTAAATTAATAAAAAAATTTTTTTGTTAATTTGAGGACAAAATTTTCATTTCAATTCATCTTCAAAACCTCTATTCTCAAAAAACTCCCACTCATACCATATGTGGGATTTAAATCGAAGAGTTTATACCACTCTTCAAGGCAATTACGAATTGTGCAAAATATCATATCGCATCAATAAGTTATGGTTTGGGTCAGCCAAAATCCTACCCAATGGTCAGATCATAATATTGTTACAATAATTTGAAATAAAATACTAAAAATTAGTGCATATTACTCAACTTAATGTCACAATTAAATTACAAGCCATATCTTATACAATTTTTATTGTGCAAATTCGTAGTCAGTATTGTGTGCGGTTAGTAACTCTATTATGCACATATCTGGAACTAATGTAACATTATAATTTTAAATGAATGCAAAATGTTAAATGGTTAACGGTCTAAGAGAAAATGAACATGCTATAACAATGTAACTCTCTTTCGCCTTCCGTTCAAGCTTCTTTCCTTGCAAATGAGAGATAATCCTTTGCAATTTACACGTTTACATTCTTCAACTCGTTTATCTCTCTGCATACCAGCAAATGACAATAATTCTTCCGCATACAATTTAACTATTTTTTATCTACTGTTGGCCTTCAGTCCGGCCTCCATATATGATTCCATGTGCTTGATGGTAAGAACACCCGAATTCACATTTTCTAGCCCTATTGTGCACAACATCTCCAAAAAATGTTATTCAAATTTTACAACCACATCACACTTGCATCAGAAAATAACGACAACTATCGACAACACGGGCAAAATTTATTAATCATAACACGTGCAAACATCATTTGCTACTGAACGACCGTGCACAACTGAACACATTAATGTGCACAAACCGACACTTGCTTGTGCACAAATACATCACACTTCCACCAGACGACAACGACATCAGTCGACAATATACACGCATAATCTTTAATCATAACACGTGCAAACACCATTTGCTACTGCACGATCGTGCACAAGCGAACACATTAATGTGCACAAACACATCACACTTGCATCTGATGACAACGACATCAGACGACAACACACGTAGAATTCTTTAATCATAACACAAACACCATTTGCTATTGCACGATCGAGCACAAGCGAACACATTAATGTGCACAAACTAACACTTACTTGTGCACAAACACATCACACTTGCATTAGAAGATAACCACATCAGATGACAACACGCGCAGAATTCTTAACCATAACACGTGAAAACACCATTTGCTACTGCACGACCATGCACAAGTGAACACATTAATGTGCACAAACTGACACTTACTTATGCACAAACACATCACACTCGCATCAGACGACAACGCGCAACTTTTTTTATCATAACACATACATAACTTTAACTGATTAGCTCAAAAGATCCAAACTCAAAAATCCAAAAATAAAATGAAATCGTGAAATTAGACGATCTCCCCTAATTAAAATAAAGCATTACCTGATTTTTTCAAAATCAAAGCCATCAGGGTACAACCAAAATTAAATTCGTAGAACCTAGAAAAAATTTGAACAAGTAAGGGACCAGAATCGAATAGGAATTACCTCCAAAATCGAACAAGACTCTCCCTAAATTCGAATAAGACTTGTTACACACTGACCTATATGATCTACTCCAGCGCAACCCTAAATTCGAACACGATTGTCACGGCGATCTCTACTACTCCAGCCCAAACCTAAATTCGTACAAGATTGAAGGAACGTGATTGATTTTTCGATTAACTGGTTTCTTGAAAAATTATATGGATAAATTAGATGATGAATTAGCAGGAGATGGACAAGGTTTTTGATGCATCGAGCAGGAGATGAAAATCTTTGATGAATCGAGCAGCAGGAGAACGAAAATTTTTTGGGGATAAAAGCTTCCATTCTCTGAGTTTATTCTCATTAAATTTATTCTCTTTTTTTAATTTTTTTTGATTAAATTAGATTAGACTCGATATAATGGCTAGAATTTATTCTCATTTCTCACACACGAACCCATTCTCACCGGAACCCATTCTCTCTCTCTATCTTACTCACACACACACACACACACATACCACTTATATACTAAGAGAAAAGATTCCTAGCATACGTGTCTCTGCTTAAGAAGTTTTGGGATGACATGTAATTTTCTAATGGTTCGCATGCTTACTTGGCGAATTTTGGTGGTTTGCAAACTTACTAAATATAATAATTTCAATATATACCTAATTTATTATTGTTGAGGAATTAATTCTTGGCAATAATTCCTTTTTTGTTATTTTCCTTTCTTGGGCACAAAATAAGTTAGTAAACTAGATTTAGGAATATATTGTGTTTCCTAGTTTATGTACAAGACTTTAATTATTCCTAGATTGTGATTAGGATTTATTTTTAGGTATTTACCAAGTTTAGGATTTTAGAATTGTCTATTTAAGACAAAGAACCCTAAAGCTTGTACACACGATTTTTAAGTATGGGATTTTGAGAGAAGGACGACGCAAGACGCACGGCAAAGCAAGAAAGAAGAACACGAAGAACTACTTAGAGCCATTGATCGAGATTAACAAGCTCTTCTAAGTTGCGTGACCAACGGAGAAGATCTTGCCATTCCGGCAACAAGTATTTAGTATCAAGTTTATTGATATTTAGTTTTCATATATTACTTTATATTTTTGTATTAAGTGTGAACAAGAAAGTAATATAGTTTTCGGGTTTGTACACCCAAGTTCACAAGTGCTTTTACTTGTGAACTGAATTTGTTATCTCGGGTTCTTATCAATTTATTTCGTTGCATATTTTATAGTTTACTCTGATCGATGTTGCTAACCAGTGTTGTTAAATATTGACTAACAACATCGTATATCTGATAATTATTCTTAAAACCATAGACCTTCAAATTTACAATTGGCATCTAGAGCGGGTTACTTAACCTTTTAAGTACTGGTCCTTATTTGTCTAGGTACTATGGATACTCCAAGGAAGAAGAGCATGGTTGCTACAGAGGATGTCAATGATTTCGAGTCAACTGAACCTGATCCATCCTTATTTACCAATGTTGTGTGGGACGACGACGCCCATGTTGGTTTGCTTGAAGACAACATCGTGTGCCTGAATGTCGAGACCACTGATTACCTTGAGGAATACGAGCAGCTGAGTATTGATCACCAGAAATTGTTTGTTAGTTGGGGAAAACAGGTACTCAAGGCCAAAGATCTTGTGAAAGAAGTAGAAAAGATAACCAAAGAAAAGGATGACCAGCTTGACATAATTGTTTGCTTGGAAATGTCGCTCACCAAGAAGGATGCTGAGTTAGAAAAAGTGAAAACCGAGTTGAAGGAGGCCCAAGAAACCCTCACAAACCTCAACAAAGGCAAGGCCACGGTGGATGAGATTATGGAATCAAGTATCCCGAATTGTTCAAAACACGGGATTGGATACAAGCATGTTCAAAAGTCAAATTCAAGTCAAAAGGTGAAGTCAACCCAACGCCACGAAATAAGAAGAAGACAATACGTGTGCCATCACTGTGGTGAACCAGGTCACATACGACCATACTGCTGGAAGTTTGTTGGCAAGCAAACTCATTTTAAAAGGTCGAAGCTAACTGCTGAATCCCATGTTGGTTCCCGTGTTACCAACATCAATACCAACACCAGGTTCAAACAAGTTTGGGTCAAGAAAATTGATATCAAGTGCAACATGATCTGTACCTCCCTGAAATCCCACGTCCCTAGAGCCTGGTATTTTGATAGTGGATGCTCTAAGCACATGACCGACTCAGAAGATCTCCTCTCGAATATTGTCAAATTTCATGGAGGAAAGGTAAAGTATGGTGGAGGTGAAAATGGCCAAATTATTGGACAAGGAAATCTTCTTGTCCCTGGTATTGCGAAGCTCGAGAACGTATTACTTGTTGAAGGCTTAACTGCGAACTTGATAAGCATTAGCCAACTATGTGATGATGGTTTTAGTTTCAAGTCCAATCGGGAAAAGTGTGAAGTCTATGATGAGGATGGTGCATGTATCCACACTGGTCAGAGGACTTCTGACAATTGTTACCAAATAATTGGTGATGTGTTCTGCAGGTACAAGATGCTGGAAAGATTGACCATAAATGAAGATGAAGGTGTTAAAACTGGAGAAACTGGCGATGTTGGTTACGGTGATGGTTCTGGAAACTCAACATCAAACCCAACATCAATTCAACCTGATCCAAAATCAGACTCAGATTCAGATAAGACGTTTGCTCCAGTCACTCGTATTGAATCGATGTTAAGTGAGTTTATTACGAAAATGTCTGATACATTCGAGATGAGCATGGAAGGTATTCTCTCTTACTTTTTTGGTTTGCAAATTAAACAATTGGATGATGGTATTTTTATTTTTGAGTCTAAATATAAGAATCTTATATCTTGGTATAGCAAAAAACAGAATTGCATTTTTCTTTTTACAGCTAAAGCCGAGTATATTGCAGCTGGAAGTGCTTGTACACAGTTATTGTGGATGAACTAAATGATAGAGGACTACGGTCTACATAGAAGAACATTAACTGTGTTCTGTGATAATTCCAGTGCCATTGATATCTCAAAAAATTCGGTCCAACTTTCTCGAATCAAACACATTGACATAAGGTACCACTTTATTCGAGACTTGGTTGAGAGGAAGATAGTTAGCCTTGAGCATATAAGGACAGACAAACAGCTTGCTGACATCTTCACTAAGACATTAGATTTTGAGACCTTCTCACGTTTGAGAAGAAATCTCGGTATGTGCAAGTCTGAACCAATGTTGGTTTGTGATGTTGTGACACCTATTATCAACATCAGTCACAACATTTGTATACTTTTGCATGCATTTTTATCTTTCTTTTCATACATAATCCTAATGCATTGAGTTTGATTGAAAGTGCGATAAGGTCCTGTGTTGCAATAAAAGTAATAGCAAAAAGAACCAACCTCTTCAATTAGGTGATTGTGGGATTTACCCGCAGAAACTGGTTTTCTCCCAGGTCCAAAAACAAGAGTTTTTTAACAGCAATTGCTGAAGATTAAAAGATTCAAATCCCTTCAAGGATGAAGAAAATATGGATACAAAATGATCCAATCTTTAAATATCACCTTCTTGAGAGATCTTGACGTAGTCATTAACTTGGGTTAAGGGGTAAGTTTCCATTGACTTCACCTAAGGCAATGTTGGTTTATAATGTTATCAGTAATAAAAAGCAAAATTGGATTAAGTCACTGAAATCTTAATATGTTTTTGTATATTCTTTTAGGTCATGAATTTTACGCATCCCGTAGGATATTCATACTTTGTGAAGATGCCATCTTGCTGTGCGTTCGTGTCTATCTTGAATTCTCTTAATCTTATTTTGAATCTTGCTAACCGCGTGTTTCAGTGGAGTTGTAATCGGACGGTTGGACAGGTAATAAAGATATTGATTTTGTGAGTGAAAAATTGCTTTGCAAAGGCTTTGTTCAACTATGGTGATGGTTTATAAAAATCTAGCTCTATCTCGGTTTTAATTTGTAGTTGGGATTTGTAATTTTTATTCTCCAATTAAGAGATAGTGGGCTATTTAAGTATAGAGATCGTGTGTTTTATTTTGAGAAAGAGTGGAGGAGTTATTATTTTTTTTACTTACTTTGTTCATCCCCTTCTTTTATCTATTGACAAAGTTAAGGTTTTTACTTTTTCTTTCTCCAAATTTTACTGCTTACGACACTCGATTTTTTGTTTGTAGTTGTTTTCAATCTCTTGCAGAATATCGAATTCACCATCACCCAACAAAGCTCCGGAAACAGACTGTAGGGAAATTCCACCTAAAGAGAGAAAAGAGGAAGTCCAAAGCTGCCGTGTCAGCCCATGTTGGTTCTGGTGTTGTGACACTGAAACCAACATCCCCTCCAGACAACTCCGCCTCTTCTCCAAGTTTCGATTCTGATAATGTTCCATCTGCCAGTGCACCGATGTCAATAGTTGCCTCCGACCACTATGCTAGCTCTGATGAGGCTCCGTCTCAAGCCGTTGAGATTGAAGACATGAAACTAATCTCCACGAGTTTCTTGGTGAGTGAAGCTGAGGAGCTGTTCTTGGGATTTCAAAATCGGGGCTTAATTGCTGAGCGTCGAATCCCCTGTTGGTGTTTTTGTGAAGCAGAATCTGATTACCTTCTTTAGGCACCGAGGCACCTCTTCGAGCTGGTGTCATGTATGATGTTGGTTCTGGTATTCTCAACATCAGTACCAACATGGTTCATTTTTCTGCTCCGTTTGTCCGAGCCTGGTTTACTTTGTTTGATAACTAGGTTGCACAGCACCACGCGCTTCGGGACTCGTTTGTTGAGGTCTTTTTGCTTTCAGAACAAAAAGGGGGAGAAGAATGTAGAAGACGCTGCTGTGAATGTGATTCACTTTTGTTTGTTTTAAACAATGGTTACTTCATTTAGGGGGAGTTTCTAATTTAGGGGGAGTTTCTAATTCAGGGGAAGTTTTTAGTCTTTTGGGTATTTCATGCGTCTTGGGTATTTTGTCCAAAAAGGCAAAAGGGGGAGATTGTTGAGGAATTAATTCTTGGCAATAATTCCTTTTTTGTTATTTGCCTTTCTTGGGCACAAAATAAGTTAGGAAACTAGATTTAGGAATATATTATGTTTCCTAGTTTATGTACAAGACTTTAATTATTCCTATATTGTGATTAGGATTTGTTTTTAGGTATTTACCAAGTTTCGTATTCTAGGATTGTCTATTTAAGACAAAGAATCCTAAAGCTTGTACACACGATTTTTAAGTACGAGATTTTGAGAGAAGGACGACGCAAGACGCACATCAAAGCAAGAAAGAAGAACACGAAGAACTACTTGGAGCCATTGATCGAGATTAATAAGCTCTTTGAAGTTGCATGACCAACGGAGAAGATCTTGTCATTCCGGCAACAAGTATTTAGTATCAAGTTTATTGATATTTAGTTTTCAAATATTACTTTATATTTTTGTATTAATCGTGAACAAGAAAGTAATATAGTTTTCGGATTTGTACACCCAAGTTCACAAGTACTTTTACTTGTGAACTGAATTTGTTATCTCGTGTTCTTATCAATTTATTCTGCTGCATATTTTATATTTTACTCTGATCGATGTTGCTAACCAGTGTTGTTAAACATTGACTAACAACATCGTAAATTTGAGAATTATTTTTAAAACCATAGACCTTCAAATTTTACAATTATATATATATCCTTTAATATTTTTCTTTGAGTGTATTTTGTTTAATACAATACTTTCTTTTATTATTTTATAAATATATAAGATGGCATATATAATTAGAAAAAAAATACAAATTACTAATCTCAATTAAAAGATAAATTACTTATAAGATAATATTAATTAAAACAACTGAATTATTTATTAATAATCTAAATAAGTTGTATTTAGAACAAAAGTCAAAATATTTCTATTCTTAGGAATTAATATATATAATATAATTATTATGATTTACTTGAAATAATCTAAATATGTAAATAAATATTATTAACGAATTCAATTTAAATATAAAAATACAAATTTAAATAATAATTACTAAATATTAATTAGACACTAGTACAATACGATACCGGTTGAGAATATGATACCGTTTGAATTCTCTAAGTATGTAACTAAGAATTATTATACAATACAATTTAAATATTAAAATATAATAATATTTAATAATAATTCATTAATAGAAATTATACACGGGTTGTGCATGTAACAAGTTTTGATATTTTTTCTAAGTATGTAAATATGAATTTATTAGCAGATTTAATCTAAACATTAAAATAAAAAATAATAGTTAATAAACAATAACTAGCCATTTGTACAAGACACGAGTTGAGAATACGATATCTTTTGAATTTTTTATTTTTAAATTTAAAAACTCTATAATGATCAAAAATATATTTATTATTAATGAATTTAATCTAAATATTAAAATAAAAAACTATTTAACAATAAAAAATATTTATTAATAAATGGTAACTAGTCATATTTACAAGACACGAGATGAGAGTACGATAATTTTTAATTTTTTTTTTAAAATTCTATAATGATCAAAAATATTTTTATATTTATAGTTTGATAAATTCTTGTAACACAAAAATATTAAACTATGTATATAAATATACACACGTACATTGTAATTAGCAAAAACGTAGCAGCAGAAAAAAAAAAAGAAAAAAAAAGCCCCTTTACGCTAATGTCTGAACTCTGCAGCCTTAGCAGCCATAGCAGCCCTCTCTTTATTTTTATTTGACTCAAGTCCTTGGAAAGAGAGCAAGAGAGCGACGTTCCCATGTGACAACCAAACCTAATTTTGACAAACTATAGCAAGTGGGAATGTGGGATAAAAGACGAGGGCGGCTGCCCAGTCATGATCTCAGATATTAGATAAATATTAATATGTACAATATGACATTATTTACTTCTAAAGAGAAAAGCAGAATATGACATTATTTTGTATGTCCGCATCCAAATAAAATATCTCCTATTTGACCCAGTCATAAAATATGACATTATTTTTTCCCCCCAAAATAATTCTTATTGCATCACCATATAATTGTTACATATGTATATAAATATTAATATAGTTATTAACTTATAATTAAAACTCATAATTTATACCTGAAAATCAATATGTCAATTTATATTTGAAATTTGAAATGTATTGCACGAGAAATTGTGAATTACACCATATGTCGATCATTGTGTTGTGTGTTTTGGAATATTAGCAGATAAAACACTATTTTGTAATAGAAGATCTCGTTTATAGCCAACAAAGACAAATACTGTATTACTTAATTTTTGTATTGGAATATGAGCTCGTCTGGCTTCCTCACATTATTTATTAGCCCAACAAAGATCATAAGTTTATATTGGTAAGATTTTATTTGCGCTCGACAAAAGTAATAGACCTGTGTAAAGATTCATATTATCTAGACATGACATGATAATTAATGTAGAAAAGTCAGCTAAGCAAGTGTTTTCTTGATGTATTGATAATGTGGTGAGTGAACTTTCTTAATATAGGATCATGCTTTTGTTATATGCATGCATAAATGAACAAAATAAGGTCTCATCCATCTTCTAAAGTTTGTAAGACAGACGAATTAGTTTCTGGGATGAAGCAAGAAAAAAATAAACAAACTTGATTGTCACATGCTTATTGTGATTAAAAATTTGAACTGCCAACACGAAATTGACTCAAACTTCCACCCTACATAATACATACGTACATATGTTGGGTTCGCTATAATCGTACGGGGCTTACACAGCGAATTTTAAAATTTTTAATTAAATAAAACAAATATATATATCAAATACATATACTAAACCCCGTAGATTTCATTAGCGATTTTAACGATCGTCATTTTTCATTTTTATGTATCTAATACAAATTTTGATTTTTATAAAATAAATAAATTAATACCTCTCGATTAATTTATTCAAGCGACGATTGAGAGGGAATCAATTTCAGATAAGTGGCTAACACCAAAACTTCTCGCCACAGGGATCTAAGCGTATCCCCTCTAATTGAGTCCATTTGATTGCGACACCGAAAAAATTCTTCGTCAGTAGAATCGCTCCGTTTTCAAATTGATTAAAGGAACAAACAATTAATCCAACAATCAATAATTGATTGAAAATTAATTATTGTAAATGAGAAATTATCAATTAATTATCATCTACAATTGGACTAAAATAAAATATAAAAGTGTGTATTTTTGTTCTCAGTTTTTTCTAAAACTTGAAAGAGGAATAAATAGGGACGGCTGCAGGTGACCTAATTAAAAAGGAGAAGTGTCCTTTTCCTTTTGTTATCAAAACAAACGGGGGCAGCCCCTTTTCTCTCTTTCTTGTATAACTTTTATGTGTGTATATATATATATATATATTTATATATTTATATTAGATTAGTTAGATTAAGATTAGGTCTAATTTTAATTAATTAATTAATATAAATATAAATATATATAATTATATTTTAAAGTTTTCAATCATTCTAGTGGGCTACTACAATTAAGGCCTATTAGAAAATTACATGGATTTGGATTTAGAATCCAACTAATTAATTAATTCAATTAATTAATTAATCTCATAAATTTAAATTAATCAATCCAATTGACTAATTTAATATATTCTTTTAATTGAGATTTCTAATCAAATTAGACTTAAATACATAATCAAATTATATAATTAAATATTTAATCCAATAATTGAATTAAATTAAAATCTCATTTAATTAATCTAAATTAATCAATTATTCCAACCATTGGAGTTATCAATCTTGAAATGTCAACAACCAAAATTATGTGTGACCCTTTTAGGTTCACGACTAACACTAGCAGTAGGCTTATAACTTTTATAAGTTTATAAATAACAATTTATTATATTAATTAATCTAATTAATTAATTCTCTTGAAATTAACTCTTTAATTTCAAYAACCTACAAATCATGYCAACATCTAGCAAGTAGCATGATTACCCAGTGTTAGGTGAAATAGCGAGTAAACCTATTTCYATTGCAAGTCCATACATGTACGATCCTTTCGACAACTAGTTTCCCGATTAAATTTTGGGCATGGATTTATAAGTCGAAACCCAATTGATTTAATAACTGTGATTTCATTTCAAGTTTAAGTAATTCATTTATAAATCAATATTCATCGTGCCCTGTCCAAGGTCTTTGAATCACAAACTATGAAAATTCACAGGATACTCTCTTGTCCATAGATAAGTGTCGAATTCTATGTTGGCTACAGACAAACCTCCATGCACATCGATACAATACCCAAAATACCCTTTTTACGATTGTCAAGCAATCAAAAGATAAATCTAAGTATTGCATGATGTGCACAAGGTTACCATCGTACTTCAAGTCAAAGGATTAATCATGTATTATTGCAATATGAAAATTCTTATTCGACAGACAAATCTTCCAGTTAAGAATTTCCATCGGGTCATGTTCAATGAACTTGTTCTCTAACAAGCACCCACATATATATGCACTCACGTCACAACGCTGATATTAATGGAATGCAACATCCTTATCTTACAAGCATGCATCATATGCGCAAGTCTTACCGGGCTATTCAATGTCCTATCTCGAAAAGCCCATTGACTTGGAACAAGTTTAAAACCGAAACCTTAGAGACATGTTCCATGATTGCCATCGTATGCGCAACCATATCCCATAGTTTAAATTGGTGTAAGAACTTTATCATACGTGCAATTATAATAAAAGTTTAAACATAAGATAAAGAAAGTTGCCTTTATTAATATAATTCCAATAAAATCATTATACAAGTAGAATGAAATCCAATCTAATTGGAACGTCGGTCACTCTACTCTAACAACATATACATGCAGTACTTATTCAACTCAACCATTAACGATCCAGTTTGATTAGATTTTCCAAAACCAACAACAAATAACAACAATGAAACATTGATCATTTAGGAGGCATAGATGATCTTGATACCGCCAATGGTGATATCCTCTCCCCCAGCTTTGGGCACCAACGAAACCAATATTTTGTCGTCATCTTCGACATCCAAATCCTCCAGCAGCTCCGTCAGCCCCAACCTAATCTTAGTCTTCACCTTTGTCGAGTTCTTATGTGGCACTTGAGAGTAGCACCCCGCGTACTCCGCCTTGTCCAGCTCATCAGGCTTATCATCCTCGTCGTTCACAAATACATCGAACTTCACAAACGTCGCCGTGTCTATCTCGATCCCTTCAATCACCAGTAGTTCCTCCTCCTTCTCCTTGTCCTTCTTGCTCCTCGATTTCTTAGGCCGGTCGACCAGCACTTTCACGACCTTGTCCAGCCTCACCGGGAAAACAACCCCCGCCCCGGCGGAGGATGCCGCCACCTTGGACTTCCTGAACCGCGGCCTCGGCCTGTTCTTCAACCACGGGATGTCCACATCCTGGTAGATGTACCCCATCTTCTCGTTGTCCAGAGTGTCGACGTTCTTCACACGCACGAGCCGAGCGTTCTCGTCGTAGAACACGTAGTCGGCCTCGAGCCAGTCGGAGTCCGGGAAGTCCTTCGGCTTTGAGCCCCTCAGGCCGCGCCATATCGACCAGAGCCGGTCGATGTTAGCGTGGTGGCTGTAGAAGAGAGGCTCCCGGCCGGTCGAGTAGAAGTTCCCCATGTCCTCCCCGGTCGGCGTGTTCTCGCCGACCCACGAGTGCAGCGCCGCATGGGACCCACGCTCCACGGTCCCGGGCCCCGGGTCCGGCGAAGTCCCCACCACGTACTTCGCCCCATAGAAGTCCTCGAGCTTTGACCCATTGCGGACCATCTCGGTGTACATGACCGTGAGATTGTTAGAGACTATCTTCTCCGGCTTGGTGGCCGACCTGGCGGAGTACGCCAGGTCGGCTAGGGCAGGCGGCAGGTGGTCCTGGTTGCGCCGGGCGTCAAAGAGGGGCGAGTCTTTACGCGCGAACTCTCCGGGCATGATCATGCCATCGGGGTGGTCCCAGTTCCAGAACGGGAGGCCGAAAGTGGGGTCGTCGATCAATTTACCCAAGATCCTCTCGTAGAAATACAAGTACCACCTGTGCCAGGGGTAGAAATGCCAGCAGTTGTGGATCTGAAGTTTCAAGTTGGAATCTCCAGCTGGCAGCTGCTGATATATTAGATTGCAGTAGGCGCAGTGGACGTTGGCCTGCTGCATGAAACTCCGGGGATCATCCGGAGGGAGTGCCTTCATGAGCGCCAGAGCTTTCTCATACTTGGCGTAATAGTCTCTGCCTGCGAGGTGGGCCGCAGGGCGGACTCGCATCTTGGTGACAGGTGGCAGCTTGTAATCGATTATTTCTGGCGAAATGGGGAGGCAGCAACTTATGTCGAGGGGTTGTTGGGTGTTGAGATTTGTGCCG
The DNA here is from genome assembly GCA_014905375.1 of Phtheirospermum japonicum. Classification (NCBI taxonomy): domain Eukaryota; kingdom Viridiplantae; phylum Streptophyta; class Magnoliopsida; order Lamiales; family Orobanchaceae; genus Phtheirospermum; species Phtheirospermum japonicum. The sequence continues at coordinate 4,157,000 of BMAC01000001.1, read as the reverse complement.
GTAGAGCATTTGGAAAGATCGGGCGATGCGATCGGAGTGGCGAAAGCTGTCTTGGCTGCACCGTATAGTCCTCCAACTCCGAGAAGCAAGTTTCTCCGGTCAACCTTTCCTGATTGGGAGGTTTCTATATTTGGATCATCAGGGGTAATATCATTCTTGTTTCCGCTCGTGGCTTTGCAGGAGATCGGGAAACGGTGGGTTGAGAATCTTGGTGGCTTGACGGAGAAATTAGGCGGTGAAGGTAATAATTGGGAGGTGCTGGAACATGAAAGCGCAAGAGAAACCATTTTGTTTAGTGTATGGTTTGTGGTGGATTGATTGCATGCCGAATAAGCGATAGATGGCATTATTATATATAGAGAGTTTACAATTATACAAAGGGTATAATTGCAACTAAAATAAATATACAATAAACTCAATAGTAAACTATTTGACTATTACATAGTTGATATTAAACTAAAACTAACATGTGGTGGTTAAACAATGTCGAAAAGAATGAGCATATTTAGTGGTTTAATATCTCTAGTGAAATATGTGGTAATAAGAAAAGAAAATAGAAAATAAATCAATAGATCTTGTATTGTGAAATCATACAAAGGGTTTTGTTTAAGATGCTTTTGTGCAGAATAAATTGGTCTTCATTAACGAGTACAAAGGAAGATAGTATTTTGCTTGGCACTAAAGAAAAAATAACTTAATGTGAACCTAATTCCGTAATTCTCCCGTCTTATGTATTCAACTTTCCATTAAGCTACTTGTACGTTGTTTATAATGGCGGCTAGGCGTTTTATCTTTCTCTTTTAAGATTTTTAAGAAAAGTCATTACGGGAGTGGTTGCGAAAAAAGGAAAGGAAAGGAAAGGGAAGAAAAGAAAAGTAAATAGGATTCTCATATTTCGTCGTCTTCTTAATTTTTTTTTCCTTTTTTTTCTTTTTCTTTTTTTTTTTGAAGAAAACAACAAATTATACTTACAAACTCTATTTTATCATTTGAATCGTCTATGAGATGAATATTGTTATTTTTTAATTTTATATATATATATATATATATATATATATATATATTACATTGTATGTGATGCTAATTTAAATAATATAAAATATTATTTATATTTTCACATTACTATTTTTATGTTGTAGGATTTTTACTATTATCTATGTATATGATTCCACATCCTATGTAATATAGCAGGTTTCTAAATTCCCGCACAGGGATTGGTTCTCATGTGAACACCTTCCCCCCCCCCCCTCTCTCTATGTATATATATATATATATATATATACTCACTCTAAATATAAGAAAAATAAGATTATGTAATAATAATTAATTAATATTTATTAGACGATGACACAATGCGAGAAGGCTTGAAAGTATGACAAAAAAAAGCATTGCCTACTTACATTATAAAAGCACTAATTATATGTGAAAAAAGCATTGCTACTTAATTATACATAATTTTTATTTAAAATTGTTTGTTGAA